>CAJGYO010000299.1:0-25321 GCA_904845875.1 Miscanthus lutarioriparius
TTGAAGTCATTTTGGACGCAAACGATAGAACCCTAGGTGACGGGTCAGGCGGAATCTCATTTCGTCCGCTTGGAGACAGTGTTAGATAGGTGCACGGTTTGCGCCAAAGATACCACAGGCTTAGAGATCGCCTTTGGACGATCCGATGGTACTCCTAGGTGACGAGGCTCAAGTGGAAGCTCGATTCGTCCGCTTGGAGAGATTGCTAATCTTGACGCAAGATAGGTGCACGATTTGGCGCTGAAAGTACCATAGGCATGGAAATCATTTTGGACGCAACCAATGATCTCCTAGGTGACGCTGGTCATGTGGAATCTCGCTTCAGTCCGCTTTGATACAAAGTGTTAGTGTTGATGCAAGATAGGTGCTCTGTTTTGCGCCAAACGTACCATAGGCTCAGAAATCATTTTAGACGCACCCGATGGTACACCTAGGTGACGATGCTCAAGTGGAAGCTCGACGGTCCATTTGGAGATTGTGCTAATCCTGACGTAAGATAGGTGCATGGTTTACGCCGAACCAAACTTATGCTTGAAGTCATTTTGACGCAAACGATAGAACCCTAGGTGACGTGGGTCGTGGAATCTCATTTCGTCCGCTTGGAGACAAGTGTTAGATAGGTGCACGGTTTGCGCCAAAGATACCACAGGCTTAGAGATCGCCTGGACGCATCCGATGGTACTCCTAGGTGACGAGGCTCAAGTGGAAGCTCGATTCGTCCGCTTTGAGAGATTGCTAATCTTGACGCAAGATAGGTGCACGATTTGCTATGGAAAGTACCATAGGCATGGAAATCATTTTGGACGCAAATCAATGATCTCCTAGGTGACGCTGGTCATGTGGAATCTCGCTTCAGTCCGCTTTGGATACAAGTGTTAGTGTTGATGCAAGATAGGTGCTCGCTTTTGCGCCAAACGCATTTCATAGGCTCGTAAATCATTTTAGACGCACCCGATGGTACACCTAGGTGACGATGCTCAAGTGGAAGCTCGATTTGGTCCATTTGGAGATTGTGCTAATCCCGACGAAGATAGGTGCATGGTTTACGCCAACCAAACTTATGCTTGAAGTCATTTTGGACGCAAAACGATAGAACTCCTAGGTGACGGGTCAGGCGGAATCTCATTTCGTCCGCTTTGGAGACAAGTTGTTAGATAGGTGCACGGTTTGCGCCAAAGATACCACAGGCTTAGAGATCGCCTTGGACGATCCGATGGTACTCCTAGGTGACGAGGCTCAAGTGGAAGCTCGATTCGTCCGCTTGGAGAGATTGCTAATCTTGACGCAAGATAGGTGCACGATTATGCGCTTGAAAGTACCATAGGCATGGAAATCATTTTGGACGCAACCGAATGATCTCCTAGGTGACGCTGGTCATGTGGAATCTCGCTTCAGTCCGCTTGGATACAGTGTTAGTGTTGATGCAAGATAGGTGCTCGGTTTGGCGCCAAACGCACTATAGGCTCAGAAATCATTTTAGACGCACCCGATGGTACACCTAGGTGACGTATGCTCAAGTGGAAGCTCGATTTGGTCCATTTGGAGATTGTGCTAATCCTGACGAAGATAGGTGCATGGTTTACGCCAACCAAACTTATGCTTGAAGTCATTTTGGACGCAAACGATAGAACTCCTAGGTGACGGGTCAGGCGGAATCTCATTTTTCGTCCGCTTTGGAGACAAGCAGTTAGATAGGTGCACGGTTTGGCGCCTAAAGATACCACAGGCTTAGAGATCGCCTTGGACGATCCGATGGTACTCCTAGGTGACGAGGCTCAAGTGGAAGCTCGATTCGGGTCCGCTTTGGAGAGATTGCTAATCTTGACGCAAGATAGGTGCACGACGGCGCTGAAAGTACCATAGGCATGGAAATCGCTTTGGACGCAAAACCAATGATCTCCTAGGTGACGCTGGTCATGTGGAATCTCGCTTCAGTCCGCTTTGGATACAAAGTGTTAGTGTTGATGCAAGATAGGTGCTCGGTTTTGCGCCAAACGCACTATAGGCTCAGAAATCATTTTAGACGCACTCCGATGGTACACCTAGGTGACGATGCTCAAGTGGAAGCTCGACGGTCCATTTGGAGATTGTGCTAATCCTGACGTAAGATAGGTGCATGGTTTACGCCTTTAACCAAACTTATGCTTGGAAGTCATTTTGGACGCAAACGATAGAACTCCTAGGTGACGGGTCAGCGGAATCTCATTTCGTCCGCTTGGAGACAAAGTGTTAGATAGGTGCATGGTTTGGCGCCCAAAGATACCACAGGCTTAGAGATCGCCTTGGACGATCCGATGGTACTCCTAGTAGGTGACGAGGCTCAAGTGGAAGCTCGATTCGTCCGCTTTGGAGAGATTGCTAATCTTGACGCAAGATAGGTGCACGATTTTGCGCTGAAAGTACCATAGGCATGGAAATCATTTTGGACGCAACCTCAATGATCTCCTAGGTGACATTGGTCATGTGGAATCTCGCTTCAGTCCGCTTGGATACAAGTGTTAGTGTTGATGCAAGATAGGTGCTCGGTTTGGCGCCAAACGCACTATAGGCTCAGAAATCATTTTAGACGCATTCGATGGTACACCTAGGTGACGATGCTCAAGTGGAAGCTCGATTTGGTCCATTTGGAGATTGTGCTAATCCTGACGAAGATAGGTGCATGGTTTACGCCTAACCAAACTTATGCTTGAAGTCATTTTGGACGCAAAACGATAGAACTCCTAGGTGACGGGTCAGCGGAATCTCATTTCGTCCGCTTGGAGAGAGTGTTAGATAGGTGCACGGTTTTGCGCCAAAGATACCACAGGCTTAGAGATCGCCTTGGACGATCCGATGGTACTCCTAGGTGACGAGGCTCAAGTGGAAGCTCGATTCGTCCGCTTGGAGAGATTGCTAATCTTGACGCAAGATAGGTGCACGATTGGCGCTGAAAGTACCATAGGCATGGAAATCATTTTGGACGCAAAATCAATGATCTCCTAGGTGACGTTGGTCATGTGGAATCTCGCTTCAGTCCGCTTTGATACAAGTGTTAGTGTTGATGCAAGATAGGTGCTCGGTTTTGCGCCAAACGTACTATAGGCTCGTAAATCATTTTAGACGCACCCGATGGTACACCTAGGTGACGATGCTCAAGTGGAAGCTCGACGGTCCATTTGGAGATTGTGCTAATCCCGACGTAAGATAGGTGCATGGTTTACGCCAACCAAACTTATGCTTGAAGTCATTTTGGACGCAAACGATAGAACTCCTAGGTGACGTGGGTCAGGCGGAATCTCATTTCGTCCGCTTGGAGACAGTGTTAGATAGGTGCACGGTTGGCGCCAAAGATACCACAGGCTTAGAGATCGCCTTGGACGATCCGATGGTACTCCTAGGTGACGAGGCTCAAGCGGAAGCTCGATTCGTCCGCTTGGAGAGATTGCTAATCTTGACGCAAGATAGGTGCACGATTTGGCGCTGAAAGTACCATAGGCATGGAAATCATTTTGACGCAACCGAATGATCTCCTAGGTGACGTTGGTCATGTGGAATCTCGCTTCAGTCCGCTTGGATACAGTGTTAGTGTTGATGCAAGATAGGTGCTCGGTTTTGCGCCAAACGCACCATAGGCTCGAAATCATTTTAGACGCACCCGATGGTACACCTAGGTGACGATGCTCAAGTGGAAGCTCGATTTGGTCCATTTGGAGATTGTGCTAATCCTGACGAAGATAGGTGCATGGTTTACGCCTACCAACCAAACTTATGCTTGGAAGTCATTTTGGACGCAAACGATAGAACTCCTAGGTGACGGGTCGCGGAATCTCATTTCGTCCGCTTTGGAGACAGTGTTAGATAGGTGCACGGTTTGCGCCAAAGATACCACAGGCTTAGAGATCGCCTTGGACGATCCGATGGTACCCTAGGTGACGCAGGCTCAAGTGGAAGCTCGATTCGGTCCGCTTGGGAGAGATTGCTAATCTTGACGCAAGATAGGTGCACGATTTATGCTTGAAAGTACCATAGGCATGGAAATCGCTTTGGACGCAAACCAATGATCTCCTAGGTGACGCTGGTCATGTGGAATCTCTCGCTTCAGTCCGCTTTGGATACAGTGTTAGTGTTGATGCAAGATAGGTGCTCGGTTTGGCGCCAAACGTACTCATAGGCTCAGAAATCATTTTAGATTTAACCCGATGGTACACCTAGGTGACGATGCTCAAGTGGAAGCTCGATTTGGTCCATTTGGAGATTGTGCTAATCCCGACGTAAGATAGGTGCATGGTTTACGCCAACCAAACTTATGCTTGAAGTCATTTTGGACGCAAACGATAGAACTCCTAGGTGACGTGGGTCAGTGGAATCTCATTTCGTCCGCTTGGAGACAAGTGTTAGATAGGTGCACGGTTTGCGCGCCAAAGATACCACAGGCTTAGAGATCGCCTTGGACGATCCGATGGTACTCCTAGGTGACGAGGCTCAAGTGGAAGCTCGATTCGGTCCGCTTTGGAGAGATTGCTAATCTTGACGCAAGATAGGTGCACGATTTATGCGTTGAAAGTACCATAGGCATGGAAAAATCGCTTTTGGACGCAAACCAATGATCTCCTAGGTGACGCTGGTCATGTGGAATCTCGCTTTCAGTCCGCTTGGATACAAAGTGTTAGTGTTGATGCAAGATAGGGTGCTCGGTTGGAGACAGCGCCAAACGCACTATAGGCTCAGAAATCGCTTTAGACGCACCCTGGATGGTACACCTAGGTGACGATGCTCAAGTGGAAGCTCGACGGTCCATTTGGAGATTGTGCTAATCCTGACGTAAGATAGGTGCATGGTTTACGCCAACCAAACTTATGCTTGAAGTCATTTTGGACGCAAACGATAGAACTCCTAGGTGACGGGTCGTGGAATCTCATTTCGTCCGCTTTGGAGACAAAGTGTTAGATAGGTGCACGGTTTTGCGCCAAAGATACCACAGGCTTAGAGATCGCTTTGGACGATCCGATGGTACTCCTAGGTGACGAGGCTCAAGTGGAAGCTCGATTCGGTCCGCTTGGAGAGAGTGCTAATCTTGACGCAAGATAGGTGCACGACGGCGCGCTGAAAGTACCATAGGCATGGAAATCATTTTGGACGCAAATCAATGATCTCCTAGGTGACATTGGTCATGTGGAATCTCGCTTCAGTCCGCTTTGGATACAAAGTGTTAGTGTTGATGCAAGATAGGTGCTCGGCTTTTGCGCCAAACGCACCATAGGCTCAGAAATCGCTTTAGACGCACCCGATGGTACACCTAGGTGACGATGCTCAAGTGGAAGCTCGACGGTCCATTTGGAGATTGTGCTAATCCTGACGTAAGATAGGTGCATGGTTTACGCCGAACCAAACTTATGCTTGAAGTCATTTTGGACGCAAACGATAGAACTCCTAGGTGACGTGGGTCAGCGGAATCTCATTTCGGTCCGCTTGGAGACAGTGTTAGATAGGTGCACGGTTTGCGTTTAAAGATACCACAGGCTTAGAGATCGCCTTGGACGATCCGATGGTACTCCTAGGTGACGAGGCTCAAGTGGAAGCTCGATTCGTCCGCTTGGAGAGATTGCTAATCTTGACGCAAGATAGGTGCACGATTTATGCTGAAAGTACCATAGGCATGGAAATCGCTTTTGGACGCAAACCAATGATCTCCTAGGTGACGTTGGTCATGTGGAATCTCGCTTCAGTCCGCTTGGATACAAGTGTTAGTGTTGATGCAAGATAGGTGCTCGGTTTTGCGCCAAACGTACTATAGGCTCGTAAATCATTTTAGACGCACCCGATGGTACACCTAGGTGACGATGCTCAAGTGGAAGCTCGATTTGGTCCATTTGGAGATTGTGCTAATCCTGACGTAAGATAGGTGCATGGTTTACGCCAACCAAACTTATGCTTGGAAGTCATTTTGGACGCAAACGATAGAACTCCTAGGTGACGTGGGTCGCGGAATCTCATTTCGTCCGCTTGGAGACAAGTGTTAGATAGGTGCACGGTTTGGCGCCAAAGATACCACAGGCTTAGAGATCGCCTGGACGATCCGATGGTACTCCTAGGTGACGAGGCTCAAGTGGAAGCTCGATTCGTCCGCTTGGAGAGATTGCTAATCTTGACGCAAGATAGGTGCACGATTTGGCGCTGAAAGTACCATAGGCATGGAAATCATTTTGGACGCAAACCGAATGATCTCCTAGGTGACGCTGGTCATGTGGAATCTCGCTTCAGTCCGCTTTGGATACAAAGTGTTAGTGTTGATGCAAGATAGGTGCTCGGTTTTGCGCCAAACGTACCATAGGCTCAGAAATCATTTTAGACGCACCGATGGTACACCTAGGTGACGATGCTCAAGTGGAAGCTCGATTTGGTCCATTGGAGATTGTGCTAATCCCGACGAAGATAGGTGCATGGTTTACGCCAACCACCATACTTATGCTTGAAGTCATTTTGGACGCAAACGATAGAACCTAGGTGACGGGTCAGCGTGGAATCTCATTTCTTTGGGTCCGCTTGGAGAAAGTGTTAGATAGGTGCACGGTTTGCGCTAAAGATGCTTAGAGATCGCCTTGACGCATCCGATGGTACTCCTAGGTGACGAGGCTCAAGTGGAAGCTCGATTCGATTCGTCCGCTTTGGAGAGATTGCTAATCTTGACGCAAGATAGGTGCACGATTTGGCGTTGAAAGTACCATAGGCATGGAAATCGCTTTGGACGCAAATCAATGATCTCCTAGGTGATGGTCATGTGGAATCTCGCTTGGTCCGCTTTGGATACAAAGTGTTAGTGTTGATGCAAGATAGGTGCTCGGTTTTGGCGCCAAACGTACCATAGGCTCATCAGAAATCATTTTAGACGATCCGATGGTACACCCTAGGTGACGATGCTCAAGTGGAAGCTCGACGGTCCATTTGGAGATAGTGCTAATCCTGACGAAGATAGGTGCATGGTTTACGCCAACCAAACTTATGCTTGGAAGTCATTTTGGACGCAAACGATAGAACTCCTAGGTGACGTGGGTCAAGTGGTGGAATCTCATTTCGTCCGCTTGGAGACAGTGTGTAGATAGGTGCACGGTTTGCGCCAAAGATACCATAGGCTTAGAGATCATTTTGGACGCATCCGATGGTACTCCTAGGTGACGAGGCCTGGAAGCGGAAGCTCGATTCGTCCGCTTGGAGATTGCTTGTTAGTGTTGACGCAAGATAGGTGCACGACGGCGTTGAAAGTACCATAGGCATGGAAATCATTTTGGACGCAACCGATGGTACACCTAGGTCCGCTGGATACAAAAATCAGTGTTGGAAGCTCGACGGTCCATTTGAGATATAGGTCCCGATGGTACACCTAGGTGACGATGCTCAAGTGGAAGCTCGATTTGGTCCAAGGAGAGGTGACGTAAGATAGGTACATGGTTTACGCCGAACCAAACTTATGCTTGGAAGTCATTTTGGACGCAAACGATAGAACTCCTAGGTGACGGGTCAGCGGAATCTCATTTCGTCCGCTTGGAGACAAGTGTTAGATAGGTGCACGGTTTGGCGCCAAAGATACCACAGGCTTAGAGATCGCTGGTTTTTGACGCATCCGATGGTACTCCTAGGTGACGAGGCTCAAGTGGAAGCTCGATCGGTCCGCTTGGAGAGAGTGCTAATCTTGACGCAAGATAGGTGCACGACGGCGCTGAAAGTACCATAGGCATGGAAATCATTTTGGACGCAAACCGAATGATCTCCTAGGTGACGTTGGTCATGTGGAATCTCGCATTTCAGTCCGCTTTGGATACAGTGTTAGTGTTGATGCAAGATAGGTGCTCGGTTTTGCGCCAAACGCACTATAGGCTCAGAAATCGCTTTTAGACAAACCCGATGGTACACCTAGGTGACGATGCTCAAGTGGAAGCTCGATTTGGTCCATTTGGAGATTGTGCTAATCCTGACGTAAGATAGGTGCATGGTTTACGCCAACCAAACTTATGCTTGGAAGTCATTTTGGACGCAAAACGATAGAACTCCTAGGTGACGGGTCATGCGGAATCTCATTTCGTCCGCTTGGAGACAAGTGTTAGATAGGTGCACGGTTTGCGCCTAAAGATACCACAGGCTTAGAGATCGCCTTGGACGATCCGATGGTACCCTAGGTGACGAGGCTCAAGTGGAAGCTCGATTCGGTCCGCTTGGAGAGATTGCTAATCTTGACGCAAGATAGGTGCACGACGGCGCTTGAAAGTACCATAGGCATGGAAATCATTTTGGACGCAAAACCAATGATCTCCTAGGTGACGTTGGTCATGTGGAATCTCGCTTTCAGTCCGCTTTGGATACAAAGTGTTAGTGTTGATGCAAGATAGGTGCTCGGTTTCTTATGGCCAAACGTACTCATAGGCTCAGAAATCATTTTAGACGCACCCGATGGTACACCTAGGTGACGATGCTCAAGTGGAAGCTCGATTTGGTCCATTTGGAGATTGTGCTAATCCTGACGTAAGATAGGTGCATGGTTTACGCCGAACCAAACTTATGCTTGGAAGTCATTTTGGACGCAAACGATAGAACTCCTAGGTGACGTGGGTCATGCGGAATCTCATTTCGGTCCGCTTGGAGACAGTGTTAGATAGGTGCACGGTTTGCGCCAAAGATACCACAGGCTTAGAGATCGCCTTGGACGATCCGATGGTACTCCTAGGTGACGAGGCTCAAGTGGAAGCTCGATTCGTCCGCTTGGAGAGATTGCTAATCTTGACGCAAGATAGGTGCACGATTTGGCGCTGAAAGTACCATAGGCATGGAAATCGCTTTTGGACGCAACCAATGATCTCCCTAGGTGACGCTTGGTCATGTGGAATCTCGCTTCAGTCCGCTTGGATACAAGTGTTAGTGTTGATGCAAGATAGGTGCTCGGTTTTGCGCCAAACGTACCATAGGCTCAGAAATCGCTTTTAGACGCACCCGATGGTACACCTAGGTGACGATGCTCAAGTGGAAGCTCGATTTGGTCCATTTGGAGATTGTGCTAATCCTGACGAAGATAGGTGCATGGTTTACGCCAACCAAACTTATGCTTGAAGTCATTTTGGACGCAAACGATAGAACTCCTAGGTGACGTGGGTCAGCGGAATCTCATTTCGTCCGCTTGGAGACAAGTGTTAGATAGGTGCACGGTTTGCGCCAAAGATACCACAGGCTTAGAGATCGCCTTGGACGATCCGATGGTACTCCTAGGTGACGAGGCTCAAGTGGAAGCTCGATTCGGTCCGCTTGGAGAGATTGCTAATCTTGACGCAAGATAGGTGCACGACGGCGCTGAAAGTACCATAGGCATGGAAATCGCTTTTGGACGCAACCAATGATCTCCTAGGTGACGCTGGTCATGTGGAATCTCGCTTCAGTCCGCTTTGGATACAGTGTTAGTGTTGATGCAAGATAGGTGCTCGTTTTGCGCCAAACGTACCATAGGCTCAGAAATCATTTTAGACGCACCCGATGGTGTACACCTAGGTGACGATGCTCAAGTGGAAGCTCGATTTGGTCCATTTGGAGATTGTGCTAATCCTGACGAAGATAGGTGCATGGTTTACGCCAACCAAACTTATGCTTGAAGTCATTTTGGACGCAAACGATAGAACTCCTAGGTGACGTGGGTCGCGGAATCTCATTTCGGGTCCGCTTTGGAGACAGTGTTAGATAGGTGCACGGTTTGCGCCAAAGATACCACAGGCTTAGAGATCGCCTTGGACGATCCGATGGTACTCCTAGGTGACGAGGCTCAAGTGGAAGCTCGATTCGTCCGCTTTGGAGAGATTGCTAATCTTGACGCAAGATAGGTGCACGATTTGGCGCTGAAAGTACCATAGGCATGGAAATTTTGGACGCAAATCAATGATCTCCTAGGTGACGCTGGTCATGTGGAATCTCGCTTCAGTCCGCTTTGGATACAAAGTGTTAGTGTTGATGCAAGATAGGTGCTCGGTTTTGCGCCAAACGTACTATAGGCTCGTAAATCATTTTAGACGCACCCGATGGTACACCTAGGTGACGATGCTCAAGTGGAAGCTCGATTTGGTCCATTTGGAGATTGTGCTAATCCTGACGTAAGATAGGTGCATGGTTTACGCCCAACCAAACTTATGCTTGAAGTCATTTTGGACGCAAACGATAGAACTCCTAGGTGACGTGGGTCAGCGGAATCTCATTTCGGTCCGCTTTGGAGACAGTGTTAGATAGGTGCACGTTTTTGCTTAAAGATACCACAGGCTTAGAGATCGCCTTGGACGATCCGATGGTACTCCTAGGTGACGAGGCTCAAGTGGAAGCTCGATTCGTCCGCTTTGGAGAGATTGCTAATCTTGACGCAAGATAGGTGCACGACGGCGCTGAAAGTACCATAGGCATGGAAATCATTTTGGACGCAAACCAATGATCTCCTAGGTGACGCTGGTCATGTGGAATCTCGCTTCAGTCCGCTTTGGATACAGTGTTAGTGTTGATGCAAGATAGGTGCTCGGTTTTGCGCCAAACGCACCATAGGCTCAGAAATCATTTTAGACGACCTCCCGATGGTACACCTAGGTGACGATGCTCAAGTGGAAGCTCGATTTGGTCCATTTGGAGATTGTGCTAATCCTGACGAAGATAGGTGCATGGTTTACGCTTGGAAGTCGAACCAAACTTATGCTTGTGAAGTCATTTTGGACGCAAACGATAGAACTCCTAGGTGACGGGTCATGGAATCTCATTTCGGTCCGCTTTGGAGATGTTAGAAAGATAGGTGCACGGTTTGGCGCTAAAGATACCACAGGCTTAGAGATCGCCTTGGACGATCCGATGGTACCCTAGGTGACGAGGCTCAAGTGGAAGCTCGATCGGTCCGCTTGGAGAGATTGTGCTAATCTTGACGCAAGATAGGTGCACGACGGCGCTGAAAGTACCATAGGCATGGAAATCATTTTGGACGCAAACCGAATGATCTCCTAGGTGACGCTTGGTCATGTGGAATCTCGCTTCAGTCCGCTTGGATACAGTGTTAGTGTTGATGCAAGATAGGTGCTCGGTTTTTGCGCCAAACGTACCATAGGCTCAGAAATCATTTTAGACGCACCCGATGGTACACCTAGGTGACGATATGCTCAAGTGGAAGCTCGACGGTCCATTTGGAGATTGTGCTAATCCTGACGAAGATAGGTGCATGGTTTACGCCAACCAAACTTATGCTTGAAGTCATTTTGGACGCAAACGATAGAACTCCTAGGTGACGTGGGTCATGCGGAATCTCATTTCGTCCGCTTGGAGACAAGTGTTAGATAGGTGCACGGTTTGGCGCCTAAAGATACCACACAGGCTTAGAGATCGCTTTGGACGATCCGATGGTACTCCTAGGTGACGAGGCTCAAGTGGAAGCTCGATTCGGTCCGCTTGGAGAGATTGCTAATCTTGACGCAAGATAGGTGCACGACGGCGCTGAAAGTACCATAGGCATGGAAATCGCTTTTGGACGCAAACCAATGATCTCCTAGGTGACGCTGGTCATGTGGAATCTCGCTTCAGTCCGCTTGGATACAGTGTTAGTGTTGATGCAAGATAGGTGCTCGGTTTTGCGCCAAACGTACACATAGGCTCAGTAAATCATTTTAGACGCACCCGATGGTACACCTAGGTGACGATGCTCAAGTGGAAGCTCGATTTGGTCCATTTGGAGATTGTGCTAATCCTGACGAAGATAGGTGCATGGTTTACGCCAACCAAACTTATGCTTGGAAGTCATTTTGGACGCAAACGATAGAACTCCTAGGTGACGTGGGTCGTGCGGAATCTCATTTCGTCCGCTTTGGAGACAGTGTTAGATAGGTGCACGGTTTGCGCCTAAAGATACCACAGGCTTAGAGATCGCCTTGGACGATCCGATGGTACTCCTAGGTGACGAGGCTCAAGTGGAAGCTCGATTCGTCCGCTTGGAGAGATTGCTAATCTTGACGCAAGATAGGTGCACGACGGCGCTGAAAGTACCATAGGCATGGAAATCGCTTTTGGACGCAAACCAATGATCTCCTAGGTGACGTTGGTCATGTGGAATCTCGCTTCAGTCCATTTGGATACAGTGTTAGTGTTGATGCAAGATAGGTGCTCGGTTTTTGCGCCAAACGTACCATAGGCTCAGTAAATCGCTTTTAGACGCACCCGATGGTACACCTAGGTGACGATGCTCAAGTGGAAGCTCGATTTGGTCCATTTGGAGATTGTGCTAATCCTGACGTAAGATAGGTGCATGGTTTACGCCAACCAAACTTATGCTTGGAAGTCATTTTGGACGCAAACGATAGAACTCCTAGGTGACGTGGGTCATGCGGAATCTCATTTCGGGTCCGCTTGGAGACAGTGTTAGATAGGTGCACGGTTTGCGCCTAAAGATACCACAGGCTTAGAGATCGCCTTGGACGCATCCGATGGTACTCCTAGGTGACGAGGCTCAAGTGGAAGCTCGATTCGGTCCGCTTTGGAGAGATTGCTAATCTTGACGCAAGATAGGTGCACGACGGCGCTGAAAGTACCATAGGCATGGAAATCGCTTTTGGACGCAAACCAATGATCTCCTAGGTGACGCTGGTCATGTGGAATCTCGCTTCAGTCCATTTGGATACAGTGTTAGTGTTGATGCAAGATAGGTGCTCTGGTTTTGCGCCAAACGTACCATAGGCTCAGAAATCATTTTAGACGCACCCGATGGTACACCTAGGTGACGATGCTCAAGTGGAAGCTCGATTTGGTCCATTTGGAGATTGTGCTAATCCTGACGTAAGATAGGTGCATGGTTTACGCCAACCAAACTTATGCTTTGAAGTCATTTTGGACGCAAACGATAGAACTCCTAGGTGACGGGTCAGGCGGAATCTCATTTCGTCCGCTTTGGAGACAGTGTTAGATAGGTGCACGGTTTGGCGCCAAAGATACCACAGGCTTAGAGATCGCCTTGGACGATCCGATGGTACTCCTAGGTGACGAGGCTCAAGTGGAAGCTCGATTCGTCCGTTTGGAGAGATTGCTAATCTTGACGCAAGATAGGTGCACGATTTGCGCTGAAAGTACCATAGGCATGGAAATCATTTTGGACGCAAATCAATGATCTCCTAGGTGACGCTGGTCATGTGGAATCTCGCTTCAGTCCGCTTGGATACAGTGTTAGTGTTGATGCAAGATAGGTGCTCGGTTTTTGCGCCAAACGCACCATAGGCTCAGAAATCATTTTAGACGCACCCGATGCTACACCTAGGTGACGATGCTCAAGTGGAAGCTCGATTTGGTCCATTTGGAGATTGTGCTAATCCTGACGTAAGATAGGTGCATGGTTTACGCTGAACCAAACTTATGCTTGAAGTCATTTTGACGCAAACGATAGAACTCCTAGGTGACGTGGGTCATGCGGAATCTCATTTCGTCCGCTTGGAGACAGTGTTAGTGCGATAGATAGGTGCACGTTTTGCTTAAAAAGATACCACAGGCTTAGAGATCGCCTTGGACGCATCCGATGGTACTCCTAGGTGACGAGGCTCAAGTGGAAGCTCGATTCGTCCGCTTGGAGAGATTGCTAATCTTGACGCAAGATAGGTGCACGACGGCGCTGAAAGTACCATAGGCATGGAAATCATTTTGGACGCAACCAATGATCTCCCTAGGTGACGCTGGTCATGTGGAATCTCGCTTTCAGTCCGCTTGGATACAGTGTTAGTGTTGATGCAAGATAGGTGCTCGGTTTTGCGCCAAAACATACCATAGGCTCAGAAATCATTTTAGACGCCCGATGGTACACCTAGGTGACGATGCTCAAGTGGAAGCTCGACGGTCCATTTGGAGATTAGTGCTAATCCTGACGAAGATAGGTGCATGGTTTACGCTGAACCAAACTTATGCTTGGAAGTCATTTTGGACGCAAACCGATAGAACTCCTAGGTGACGTGGGTCATGTGGAATCTCATTTCGGTCCGCTGGAGACAATTGTTAGTGTTAGATGCAAGATAGGTGCACGGTTTGCGCCAAAGATACCACAGGCTTAGAGATCATTTTGGACGATCCGATGGTACACCTAGGTGACGAGGCTCAAGTGGAAGCTCGATTCGGTCCGCTTTGAGAGATTGTGCTAATCTTGACGCAAGATAGGTGCACGATTTACGCTGAAAGTACCACATAGGCATGGAAATCATTTTGGACGCAAACGATAATGATCTCCTAGGTGACGCTGGGTCATGTGGAATCTCATTTCAGTCCGCTTTGGAGAATGTTAGTGTTGATGCAAGATAGGTGCTCTGGTTTGGCGCCAAACGTACCACTATAGGCTCTAAAGAATCATTTTAGACGCATCCGATGGTACACCTAGGTGACGATGCTCAAGTGGAAGCTCGATTTCGGTCCATTTGGAGAGAGTGCTAATCTGACGCAAGATAGGTGCATGGTTTACGCCTGAACCAAACTTATGCTTGGAAGTCATTTTTGGACGCAAACGATAGAACTCCTAGGTGACGTGGGTCATGTGGAATCTCATTTCGGTCCGCTTTGGAGACAAGTGTTAGTGTCGATGCAAGATAGGTGCACGGTTTGGCGCCAAAGATACCATAGGCTTAGAAATCATTTTAGACGCATCCGATGGTACCTAGGTGACGAGGCTCAAGTGGAAGCTCGATTTGGTCCATTTGGAGATTAGTGCTAATCTTGACGCAAGATAGGTGCACGATTTGGCGCTTGAAAGTACCATAGGCATGGAAATCATTTTGGACGCAAATCAATGATCTCCTAGGTGACGCTGGGTCGTGGAATCTCGCTTCAGTCCGCTTGGATACAAGTGTTAGTGTTGATGCAAGATAGGTGCTCGCTTTTGCGCCAAACGCATACCATAGGCTTAGAAATCATTTTAGACGCATCCGATGGTACACCTAGGTGACGATGCTCAAGTGGAAGCTCGATTTGGTCCATTTGGAGATTGTGCTAATCCTGACGAAGATAGGTGCATGGTTTACGCTGTAACCAAACATATGCTTGGAAGTCATTTTGGACGCAAACGATAGAACTCCTAGGTGACGGGTCATGCGGAATCTCATTTCGGTCCGCTTTGGAGACAGTGTTAGATGCAAGATAGGTGCACGGTTTTGCGCCAAAGATACCATAGGCTTAGAGATCATTTTGGACGATCCCGATGGTACTCCTAGGTGACGAGGCTCAAGTGGAAGCTCGATTCGGTCCATTTGGAGAGATGTGCTAATCTTGACGCAAGATAGGTGCACGATTTGCGCTGAAAGTACCATAGGCATGGAAATCATTTTGGACGCAAACCCAATGATCTCCTAGGTGACGCTGGTCATGTGGAATCTCGCTTCAGTCCGCTTGGATACAAAGTGTTAGTGTTGATGCAAGATAGGTGCTCGGTTTTGCGCCAAACGTACTCATAGGCTCAGAAATCGCTTTTAGACGCACCCGATGGTACACCTAGGTGACGATGCTCAAGTGGAAGCTCGATTTGGTCCATTTGGAGATTGTGCTAATCCTGACGTGAAGATAGGTGCATGGTTTACGCCAACCAAACTTATGCTTGGAAGTCATTTTGGACGCAAACGATAGAACTCCTAGGTGACGGGTCGCGGAATCTCATTTTCGTCCGCTTGGAGAGTGTTGTGTAGATGCAAGATAGGTGCACGGTTTTGCGCCCAAAGATACCACAGGCTTAGAGATCGCCTTGGACGATCCGATGGTACTCCTAGGTGACGAGGCTCAAGTGGAAGCTCGATTCGGTCCATTTGGAGAGATTGCTAATCTTGACGCAAGATAGGTGCACGACGGCGCTGAAAGTACCATAGGCATGGAAATCATTTTGGACGCAACCAATGATCTCCTAGGTGACGCTGGTCATGTGGAATCTCATTTCAGTCCGCTTTGGACACAGTGTTAGTGTTGATGCAAGATAGGTGCTCGGTTTTGCGCCAAACGATACCATAGGCTCAGAAATCATTTTAGACAAACCCGATGGTACACCTAGGTGACGATGCTCAAGTGGAAGCTCGATTTGGTCCATTTGGAGATTGTGCTAATCCTGACGCAAGATAGGTGCATGGTTTATGCGCTTGAACCAAACTTATGCTTGGAAGTCATTTTGGACGCAAACGATAGAACTCCTAGGTGACGTGGGTCATGTGGAATCTCATTTCGGTCCGCTTTGGAGACAGTGTTAGTGTAGTGTTGATGCAAGATAGGTGCTCGGTTTGCGCCAAACGCACCTATAGGCTTAGAAATCATTTTAGACGCATCCGATGGTACACCTAGGTGACGAGGCTCAAGTGGAAGCTCGATTTTGGTCCATTTGGAGATTGTGCTAATCTTGACGCAAGATAGGTGCATGGTTTACGCTGAAAGTAACATAGGCTTGGAAATCATTTTGGACGCAAACCGATAATGAACTCCTAGGTGACGTTGGTCAGTGGAATCTCATTTCAGGTCCGCTTTGGAGACAGTGTTAGATAGGTGCACGGGTTTGCGCCAAAGATACCACAGGCTTAGAAATCATTTTGGACGCATCCGATGGTACCCTAGGTGACGAGGCTCAAGTGGAAGCTCGATTTGATTCGGGTCCGCTTGGAGAGAGTGCTAATCTTGACGCAAGATAGGTGCACGGTTTATGCTGAAAGTACCATAGGCATGGAAATCATTTTGGACGCAAATCAATGATCTCCTAGGTGACGCTGGGTCATGTGGAATCTCGCTTCAGTCCGCTTTGGATACAGTGTTAGTGTTGATGCAAGATAGGTGCTCGGTTTTGCGCCAAACGTACTATAGGCTCAGAAATCGCATTTTAGACGCACCCGATGGTACACCTAGGTGACGATGCTCAAGTGGAAGCTCGACGGTCCATTTGGAGATTGTGCTAATCCTGACGTAAGATAGGTGCATGGTTTACGCCGAACCAAACTTATGCTTGGAAGTCATTTTGGACGCAAACGATAGAACTCCTAGGTGACGTGGGTCGTGGAATCTCATTTCGTCCGCTTTGGAGACATGTTGTTAGATAGGTGCACGGTTTGGCGCCAAAGATACCACAGGCTTAGAGATCGCCTTGGACGCATCCGATGGTACTCCTAGGTGACGAGGCTCAAGTGGAAGCTCGATTTGGTCCATTTGGAGAGATTGCTAATCTTGACGCAAGATAGGTGCACGATTTGGCGCTGAAAGTACCATAGGCATGGAAATCGCTTTTGGACGCAAATCAATGATCTCCTAGGTGACGCTGGTCATGTGGAATCTCGCTTTCAGTCCGCTTGGATACAAGTGTTAGTGTTGATGCAAGATAGGTGCTCGGTTTTGCGCCAAACGTACTATAGGCTCAGAAATCATTTTAGACGCACCCGATGGTACACCTAGGTGACGATGCTCAAGTGGAAGCTCGATTTGGTCCATTTGGAGATTGTGCTAATCCTGACGTAAGATAGGTGCATGGTTTACGCTGAACCAAACTTATGCTTGGAAGTCATTTTGGACGCAAACGATAGAACTCCTAGGTGACGGGTCGCGGAATCTCATTTCGGGTCCGCTTTGGAGACAGTGTTAGATAGGTGCACGGTTTGCGCCAAAGATACCACAGGCTTAGAGATCGCCTTGGACGATCCGATGGTACTCCTAGGTGACGAGGCTCAAGTGGAAGCTCGATTCGGTCCGCTTTGGAGAGATTGCTAATCTTGACGCAAGATAGGTGCACGATTTGGCGCTGGAAAGTACCATAGGCATGGAAATCATTTTGGACGCAAATCAATGATCTCCTAGGTGACGCTGGTCATGTGGAATCTCGCTTCAGTCCGCTTGGATACAAAGTGTTAGTGTTGATGCAAGATAGGTGCTCTGGTTTGGCGCCAAACGCACTCATAGGCTCAGAAATCATTTTAGACGCATCCGATGGTACACCTAGGTGACGATGCTCAAGTGGAAGCTCGATTTGGTCCATTTGGAGATTTGTGCTAATCCTGACGAAGATAGGTGCATGGTTTACGCCAACCAAACTTATGCTTGAAGTCATTTTGGACGCAAACGATAGAACTCCCTAGGTGACGGGTCATGTGGAATCTCATTTCGGTCCGCTTGGAGACAAAGTTAGTTAGATAGGTGCACGGTTTGCGCCAAAGATACCACAGGCTTAGAGATCATTTTGGACGATCCGATGGTACTCCTAGGTGACGAGGCTCAAGTGGAAGCTCGATTCGGTCCGCTTGGAGAGAGTGCTAATCTTGACGCAAGATAGGTGCACGATTTGGCGCTGAAAGTACCATAGGCATGGAAATCATTTTGGACGCAACCCAATGATCTCCTAGGTGACGCTGGTCATGTGGAATCTCGCTTCAGTCCGCTTGGATACAGTGTTAGTGTTGATGCAAGATAGGTGCTCGGTTTTGCGCCAAACATACCATAGGCTCAGAAATCATTTTAGACGCACCCGATGGTACACCCTAGGTGACGATGCTCAAGTGGAAGCTCGATTCGGTCCATTTGGAGAGAGTGCTAATCCTGACGCAAGATAGGTGCATGCATTTGCGCTGAAGGTACCATAGGCTTGGAAATCATTTTGGACGCAACCGATAGATCTCCTAGGTGACGTGATAGGAATCTGCTTGGTCCGCTTGGAGACGTGTTAGTGTTGATGCAAGATAGGTGCTCGGCTTGGCGCGCCAAACGCATCATAGGCTCAGAAATCGCTTTAGACGCACCCGATGGGTACACCTAGGTGACGATGCTCAAGTGGAAGCTCGATTCGGTCCATTTGGAGATTGTGCTAATCCTCGACGAAGATAGGTGCATGGTTTACGCTGAACCAAACTTATGCTTGGAAGTCATTTTGGACGCAAACGATAGAACTCCTAGGTGACGGGTCATGTGGGAATCTCATTTGGGTCCGCTTGGAGACAAGTGTTAGATAGGTGCACTGGTTTGCGCCAAAGATACCATAGGCTTAGAGATCATTTTGGACGCATCCGATGGTACTCCTAGGTGACGAGGCTCAAGTGGAAGCTCGATTCGGTCCATTTGGAGAGATTGCTAATCTTGACGCAAGATAGGTGCACGATTTGGCTTGAAAGTACCATAGGCATGGAAATCGTTTTGGACGCAACCAATGATCTCCTAGGTGACGCTGGTCATGTGGAATCTCGCTTTCAGTCCGCTTTGGATACAGTGTTAGTGTTGATGCAAGATAGGTGCTCGGTTTTTGCGCCAAACGTACCATAGGCTCAGAAATCATTTTAGACGCACCCGATGGTACACCTAGGTGACGATGCTCAAGTGGAAGCTCGATTTGGTCCATTTGGAGATTGTGCTAATCCTGACGTAAGATAGGTGCATGGTTTACGCCAACCAAACTTATGCTTGGAAGTCATTTTGGACGCAAAACGATAGAACTCCTAGGTGACGGGTCAGCGGAATCTCATTTCGTCCGCTTGGTTGGAGAGTTAGTTAGATAGGTGCACGGTTTGACGCCTAAAGATACCACAGGCTTAGAGATCGCCTTGGACGATCCGATGGTACTCCTAGGTGACGAGGCTCAAGTGGAAGCTCGATTCGGTCCGCTTTGGAGAGAGTGCTAATCTTGACGCAAGATAGGTGCACGACGGCGCTGAAAGTACCATAGGCATGGAAATCGCTTTTGGACGCAAATCAATGATCTCCTAGGTGACGTTGGTCATGTGGAATCTCGCTTTCAGTCCGCTTGATACAAGTGTTAGTGTTGATGCAAGATAGGTGCTCTGTTTTGCGCCAAACGTACTATAGGCTCAGAAATCATTTTAGACGCACCCGATGGTACACCTAGGTGACGATGCTCAAGTGGAAGCTCGATTTGGTCCATTTGGAGATTGTGCTAATCCTGACGAAGATAGGTGCATGGTTTACGCCAACCAAACTTATGCTTGAAGTCATTTTGGACGCAAACGATAGAACTCCTAGGTGACGGGTCGCGGAATCTCATTTTGGTCCGCTTGGAGACAGTTAGTGTTGTTAGATAGGTGCACGGTTTGCGCCAAAGATACCACAGGCTTAGAGATCGCCTTGGACGATCCGATGGTACCCTAGGTGACGAGGCTCAAGTGGAAGCTCGATTCGGTCCATTTGGAGAGATTGCTAATCTTGACGCAAGATAGGTGCACGACGGCGCTGAAAGTACCATAGGCATGGAAATCATTTTGGACGCAAACCAATGATCTCCTAGGTGACGCTGGTCATGTGGAATCTCGCTTCAGTCCATTTGGATACAAGTGTTAGTGTTGATGCAAGATAGGTGCTCGGTTTTGCGCCAAACGTACCATAGGCTCGTAAATCATTTTAGACGCACCCGATGGTACACCTAGGTGACGATGCTCAAGTGGAAGCTCGATTTGGTCCATTTGGAGATTGTGCTAATCCTGACGTAAGATAGGTGCATGGTTTACGCCAACCAAACTTATGCTTGAAGTCATTTTGGACGCAAAACGATAGAACTCCTAGGTGACGGGTCGCGGAATCTCATTTCGTCCGCTTTGGAGACAGTGTTAGATAGATAGGGCATGGTTTGGCGCCAAAGATACCACAGGCTTAGAGATCGCCTTGGACGCATCCGATGGTACTCCTAGGTGACGAGGCTCAAGTGGAAGCTCGATTCGGTCCGCTTTGGAGAGATTGCTAATCTTGACGCAAGATAGGTGCACGACGGCGCTGAAAGTACCATAGGCATGGAAATCATTTTGGACGCAAATCAATGATCTCCTAGGTGACGCTGGTCATGTGGAATCTCGCTTCAGTCCGCTTTGGATACAAGTGTTAGTGTTGATGCAAGATAGGTGCTCGGTTTTGCGCCAAACGTACCATAGGCTCAGAAATCATTTTAGACGCACCCGATGGTACACCTAGGTGACGATGCTCAAGTGGAAGCTCGATTCGGTCCATTTGGAGATTGTGCTAATCCTGACGCAAGATAGGTGCATGGTTTACGCTGAACCAAACTTATGCTTGGAAGTCATTTTGGACGCAAACGATAGAACTCCTAGGTGACGTGGGTCATGCGGAATCTCATTTCGTCCGCTTTGGAGACAGTGTTGATGCAAGATAGGTGCACGGTTTGCGCCAAAGATACCACAGGCTTAGAAATCATTTTGATGCATCCGATGGTACTCCTAGGTGACGAGGCTCAAGTGGAAGCTCGATTCGGTCCATTTGGAGAGAGTGCTAATCTTGACGCAAGATAGGTGGTGGTTTACGCACGAACGCGTTGAAAGTACCATAGGCATGGAGAAGTCATTTTGGACGCAAAGATAGGTGCAATGATACTCCTAGGTGACGTTGGTCATGCGGAATCTCGCTTCGGTCCGCTTGGAGAGTTAGTGTTGATGCAAGATAGGTGCTCGTTTTAAGGCCAAAGATACCATAGGCTTAGAAATCGTTTTGGACGCACCCATTGGTACTCCTAGGTGACGAGGCTCAAGTGGAAGCTCGATTCAGTCCATTTGGAGAGAGTGCTAATCTTGACGCAAGATAGGTGCATGGTTTGGCGCTGAAAGTACCATATGCTTGGAAATCATTTTGGACGCAAACCAATGATCTCCTAGGTGACGCTGGTCATGTGGAATCTCATTTCGTCCGCTTTGATACAATGTTAGTGATGCAAGATAGGTGCTCGGTTTGCGCCAAAGATACCATAGGCTCAGAAATCGCATTTTAGATTTAATCCGATGGTACTCCTAGGTGACGATGCTCAAGTGGAAGCTCGATTCGGTCCATTTGGAGATTGTGCTAATCCTGACGAAGATAGGTGCATGGTTTACGCTGAACCAAACTTATGCTGGAAGTCATTTTGGACGCAAAACGATAGAACTCCTAGGTGACGGGTCATGTGGAATCTCATTTCGTCCGCTTTGGAGAGACAGTGTAGATGTTAGATAGGTGCACGGTTTGGCGCCAAAGATACCACAGGCTTAGAGATCGCCTTTGGACGCATCCGATGGTACTCCTAGGTGACGAGGCTCAAGTGGAAGCTCGATTCGGTCCATTTGGAGAGAGTGCTAATCTTGACGCAAGATAGGTGCACGATTTGCGCTGAAAGTACCATAGGCATGGAAATCATTTTGGACGCAAACCGAATGATCTCCTAGGTGACGCTGGTCATGTGGAATCTCATTTCAGTCCGCTTTGGATACAGGTTAGTGTTGATGCAAGATAGGTGCACGGTTTTTGCGCCAAACGATACCATAGGCTTAGAAATCATTTTAGACGCATCCGATGGTACACCTAGGTGACGATGCTCAAGTGGAAGCTCGATTTGGTCCATTTGGAGATTGTGCTAATCTTGACGCAAGATAGGTGCATGGTTTACGCTGAACCAAACATAGGCTTGGAAGTCATTTTGGACGCAAACGATAGAACTCCTAGGTGACGGGTCATCCCAGGTGACGCGGTCGCGTGGAATCTCGCTTCAGTCCCATTTGGAGACAATGTTAGTGTTTGATGCAAGATAGGTGCACGGTTTGCGCCAAAGATACCATAGGCTAGTAAAGAAATCGCTTTAGACGCATCCGATGGTACTCCTAGGTGACGATGCTCAAGTGGAAGCTCGACGGTCCATTTGGAGATTGTGCTAATCCTGACGAAGATAGGTGCATGGTTTACGCTGAACCAAACTTATGCTTGGAAGTCATTTTGGACGCAAAACGACAGAACTCCTAGGTGACGGGTCGTGGAATCTCATTTCGTCCGCTTGGAGACAGTGTTGTGCAAGATAGGTGCACGGTTTGGCGCCAAAGATACCACAGGCTTAGAGATCATTTTGGACGATCCGATGGTACTCCTAGGTGACGAGGCTCAAGTGGAAGCTCGATTCGGTCTATTTGGAGAGTGCTAATCTTGACGCAAGATAGGTGCACGATTTGGCGCTGAAAGTACCATAGGCATGGAAATCGCTTTTGGACGCAACCGAATGATCTCCTAGGTGACGCTGGTCATGTGGAATCTGCTTTCAGTCCATTTGGATACAGTGTTAGTGTTGATGCAAGATAGGTGCTCGGTTTTGCGCCAAACGTACCATAGGCTCAGAAATCGCTTTTAGACGCAACCCGATGGTACACCTAGGTGACGATGCTCAAGTGGAAGCTCGATTTGGTCCATTTGGAGATTGTGCTAATCTCGACGAAGATAGGTGCATGGTTTACGCCAACCAAACTTATGCTTGGAAGTCATTTTGGACGCAAACGATAGAACTCCTAGGTGACGTGGGTCAGCGGAATCTCATTTCGGGTCCGCTTGGAGACAGTGTTAGATAGGTGCACGGTTTGCGCCAAAGATACCACAGGCTTAGAGATCGCCTTGGACGATCCGATGGTACCCTAGGTGACGAGGCTCAAGTGGAAGCTCGATTCGGTCCGCTTTGGAGAGATTGCTAATCTTGACGCAAGATAGGTGCAATGACGATTGGCGCTGAAAGTACCATAGGCATGGAAATCATTTTGGACGCAACCCAATGATCTCCTAGGTGACGCTGGTCATGTGGAATCTCGCTTCAGTCCATTTGGATACAGTGTTAGTGTTGATGCAAGATAGGTGCTCGGTTTTGCGCCAAACGTACCATAGGCTCAGAAATCGCTTTAGACGCACCCGATGGTACACCTAGGTGACGATGCTCAAGTGGAAGCTCTGATTTGGTCCATTTGGAGATTGTGCTAATCCTGACGTAAGATAGGTGCATGGTTTACGCCGAACCAAACTTATGCTTGAAGTCATTTTGGACGCAAAACGATAGAACTCCTAGGTGACGGGTCAGCGGAATCTCATTTTCGTCCGCTTTGGAGACAAGTGTTAGATAGGTGCACGGTTTGCGCCAAAGATACCACAGGCTTAGAGATCGCCTTGGACGATCCGATGGTACTCCTAGGTGACGAGGCTCATGGAAGCTCGATTCGGTCCGTTTGGAGAGATTGCTAATCTTGACGCAAGATAGGTGCACGACGGCGCTGAAAGTACCATAGGCATGGAAATCATTTTGGACGCAAATCAATGATCTCCTAGGTGACGCTGGTCATGTGGAATCTCGCTTTCAGTCCGCTTTGGATACAAAGTGTTAGTGTTGATGCAAGATAGGTGCTCGGTTTTGGCGCCAAACGTACCATAGGCTCAGAAATCGCTTTTTAGACGCACTGATGGTACACCTAGGTGACGATGCTCAAGTGGAAGCTCGATTTGGTCCATTTGGAGATTGTGCTAATCCTGACGAAGATAGGTGCATGGTTTACGCCAACCAAACTTATGCTTGAAGTCATTTTGGACGCAAACGATAGAACTCCTAGGTGACGGGTCAGCGGAATCTCATTTCGGTCCGCTTTGGAGACAAGTTAGATAGGTGCACGGTTTGCATGCCAAAGATACCACAGGCTTAGAGATCGCCTTGGACGCATCCGATGGTACTCCTAGGTGACGAGGCTCAAGTGGAAGCTCGATTCGGTCCGCTTTGAGAGATTGCTAATCTTGACGCAAGATAGGTGCACGACGGCGCTGAAAGTACCATAGGCATGGAAATCATTTTGGACGCAACCCAATGATCTCCTAGGTGACGCTGGTCATGTGGAATCTCGCTTCAGTCCGCTTTGATACAGTGTTAGTGTTGATGCAAGATAGGTGCTCGGTTTTACGCCAAACGTACTCATAGGCTCAGAAATCGCATTTTAGACGCAATCCGATGGTACACCTAGGTGACGATGCTCAAGTGGAAGCTCGATTTGGTCCATTTGGAGATTGTGCTAATCCCGACGTAAGATAGGTGCATGGTTTACGCCTAACCAAACTTATGCTTGGAAGTCATTTTGGACGCAAACGATAGAACTCCTAGGTGACGGGTCAGCGGAATCTCATTTTGGTCCGCTTGGAGACAAGGTTAGATAGGTGCACGGTTTGCGCCAAAGATACCACAGGCTTAGAGATCGCCTTGGACGATCCGATGGTACTCCTAGGTGACGAGGCTCAAGTGGAAGCTCGATTCGGTCCGCTTGGAGAGATTGCTAATCTTGACGCAAAGATAGGTGCACGATTTGGCGCTGAAAGTACCATAGGCATGGAAATCGCTTTGGACGCACAACCAATGATCTCCTAGGTGACGCTGGTCATGTGGAATCTGCTTCAGTCCCGCTTGGACAAAGTGTTAGTGTTGATGCAAGATAGGTGCTCGGTTTTAACGCCAAACGCATTCATAGGCTCAGAAATCATTTTAGATGCACCCGATGGTACACCTAGGTGACGGATGCTCAAGTGGAAGCTCGATTTGGTCCATTTGGAGATTGTGCTAATC
>CAJGYO010000300.1:0-133882 GCA_904845875.1 Miscanthus lutarioriparius
TCTTTAGCCAAAGAAGAAAGCATGAGTAAACAACGGAGAATATGATCGATTCTACACAAGATCCGCGATGACTTACAGATCTCGAGTCTGGGGCACCAAGGGTCACTCTCGGTATTTCTAGTCAAATAACATCAGCTCCCGCAGGCTATTGAGTTCTCCAGCTGATCTAGAAATGCTCTCAAAGACACACTTATGACGACCAAAAGCGAGACAGCCAGTATGGTCGCCTAATCAGGGGAAACTTTATCGGCTCAGGCATTGCGCGCCTGGTACATTTTGGAGATGCTGAGAGGAGGAGAAGGATTTAGTAGATCAATAGGGAACATTTGAAGGAATATTACCCTAATGTTTGGATGAATACTCAACGACCAATTCGCTCGACTGACAGCTCTAATGGCCGATGCCAGAAAGGTATCTCTGCTGGTGCGAAAATAGACTCAGAAGAGTAAAAGCCGGTACAATGCGTATCATCTGTGGGGGAAAAGCAAGCATAAACAAAAGTAATGCGCATAGTGCCAAGACAGGAAAATTATCTACTAAATGTCGCCTATTACAGACTATGGGCCGAGGAAAACCTTGCCTACTATGTCATCAGCCAAGGTATTAAAAGCTACAGAATTGGCAGCACTCATGAAATCCTCAACCAAGCGCTCCTGCTCCTCAGGGTATGCTGCGTCTGGAAAACCATGGGGAAGAAGCTGAAGATTTTGGCCTGAACGGGCTTGGGCGGCAACCAACGCTGTGGCAGCGCCATGACGAACGCCATGGAGAGCAACCTCCCTGACACGATTCAGGATGTCATGCAAACGAACCACCGGAATGGCGCCCCTGGCATTGACAAATCCCGCTGCATGATCCGCAGCTGACCGAAGGCTCTCTAGTTGGGCAGATAGATCTAAAAGTTTCAAAGGGGAGGTGATCAGAGTCTCGGAGACAAAATTGAAAAGGAGCAGAGGTTACGACAGGTATCTCACCTGCAATTCTAGCCTTGGCCCTAGCCAACCTATCCTCCACCAAATCGACCACAGGAGGTGATCGGCATCGAACCATGGCCAAGGCCGATTCTGCGAGGGAAGACACTCAGCGAGACTCTGGCCATGTCGATCAATAGAGGCAAGCAAATCGTCAGTATCAATCCACCTCATCTGATGGTAAGGGGGCTGGCGGCAAACCATCGACGAGGAAGGCCCTGAAGGCCGAACGGAGTCAGACCTGTTCCCCGAGGCAGCGGAGGCATCATGGGATATACCCTCCTGACGACGAAGGTGCTGACGCGATGATGTAGATCCAATGAAGACCTTCTCAAGAAACCTCTTGCTGTTCTCCATGATCTCTGACCTATGGAAAAGCTGGAACTATGCTAAGGGCGCAGAAGGTTTGAGGTAAAGTGAGTTATCCTTAGAACAACTGCCGAGGCCCGTTTATATAGCCCAGAAAGACGAGAAGATAGATTTCGCCAGGGGTGTGAGTTTGGAATCAGAAACGGAAGCGGAACGGCACTCCGGAAGTTCAGGAGACGGATAACGAAGAAATAACAGATTTGGACTTATTGCTTCCTCAAATTACAAAAGATCTGAAAAAGATTCAGAGATTTTACCAGAAATCAGCCTATCCAGCTTATTTTGGATTGAAGGGAGTCCGGGCCCCAACAAGGCCAAAGTCCGTCGTGAGGCGAGTTGACGTTGGGCCATTGCTGACATTATGCCCAAGGAGAGAGGAAATCGCCCGCCTAAACATAAATTCAACCGATTTTTCAATAAATCAGAAAACTATGGGGAAGAAGCCTATGGTTTTCCCAGTGGGCATTCAGTGGAGTAAACAAGGGGAAGGTGTCCACACATTTTAGCCCTTGCAAACACTAGGACAGCTTTGCGAGCATGGAGAGAAGACTCAGGTGATATCACAAGAATTCTCCTAACTGCAATAGCTGATCCTCTTGCTCGACAGGATGCTAGAATGAGCGACACAATCACCCTATGCACAAGAATTCTCCTAACCGCTCAAGATCTGCATAGCAAAAGGAAAAACCACGAAGGAGCCAGCGGGATCGGAAACACCGAAGGAGGCAGATAGAAGCGGAACATGGCTAAATTGTTGAGTTTGCTCTCACCAAGGTCGGATAGCCATTTTTATAGCCGGCTTGGAAGGATGAATCTAAAACGCCCGTGAAGCAATAATGCTCTGAAAAAGTTTTGAAGCATGCGCTCATGAGTTGATATGGACGGCGACGAATAGTAGACCCCAGATCAAGATTCCTTGCCCGTGGCTACGGGCCTATCAGGAGCACGGACATGGTAATTTTGGAACAAAATTTCTTTTGTCCCAAAATTGGGGGCATGTGTTTACACCAAAATTTGGAAGGAGAATCACAGGGACCCAGAAGCTCCTAGGATCGTATCATCAAGGGATCAGTTGCGTGCGGATCAGAAACAACTGATTTAGATGCAAAATCTAGGAATCGACTTTCTTCGGACAGTGCTAGCAGATAACGACGGAGGCTACGCTCGACGCCAGGACGAAAACGTGTTGGACTCTACAAAGAGGGAAAGATTAGAGTCCAAGTTATCTTAAATTAGGAATATTTTCTTTTTTATGCCGAAGATTGTAACAAATCATGCTCGAGTAGGATTCATGTCTAGACTCCGGGTATAAATATCAAACCCCGGCTATTGTAAGAGGGAACAAATCAATCAAATACAAGTCAATTTACTTTTTTTGGCTTCGGCCACCCCTTAGGAGTAGGAGTAGAGTAGATCTCGACGAGTTCTTCAGCAAGGACGGCTGCATCGATCCGGTCGACCTCCACTGCTTGTCTGTAAGTACCGTTATGGTTTATACCTTTGTTCGTATGGCTGCATCGATCCGATCGACCCCTACTGCGACTCTGGTATAGGCTAGTTATCGACTCTTGCCTAGTTCAAGTATGGCCTGTGTGATTCTGCCTCACATCCCACTGCTTGAACTAGATCAAGGTCAAGTTATCGGCTCTACCTTTGAATGACAGTCTTTGATAGATTCATTAAGTTACCGATATTGCTTATTGCTTTCATTGTTTATCTAATTACAGCAATATCACTCTGCCCGATTGATATTGATATGGATCGGTCTTATATCTTATTTAACCCATCGTTTGCTAATCTAAAACTGATCTAATCTATATTTTAAACGATGAGTTATGTTTTTATCGGCTGTTTTTATATCAATCTTAATCGTGCATAGCGTATAGTTAAGGCATGTTCGATCTTGAGTAGATCTATTGGTTAGCGAGAACCGTTTCATGGCTCGTTATCACGGCTTGTGGGATTCTGCCTCTCACCCCACTGTTAGCACCGTGGAGTGGGGACCGTTAGTTGATAGATCCGTTCCTGAGAAGGCATGACCTTAACTGTGCGCTATGCCTGAATCGACTGTTTAGCCGATATCGAGCGCTCTCACGAACAGATCACATTACGAGACCATTGAAGTAGAGATAAGTTGAAAGATATGTTAGCCCTACGATCTTTTTATTGTATTACGGCCTGCATGATTCTGCCTCATGCCCCACTGATATTAGTAATAAGTTAGGGTCATCGAGTCTATTGTTGTTTCTACGGCCTGCATGATTCTGCCTCATGCCCCACTGGTCATGGCGATAGATGAGATCTAACATGTTCATTAGATTCATCTTTATTAAATGGTTAAGTGTTGTTGAATTGTTTCTTTATATAAAAAGGGGTTCGGTTACTTGTAATCATTGGCTTAGTATAAACCGATCATCATGGATATCTTATTGCCATTGATTAATTTTTGCTCGAATTTATATTTATCCTGGATGATAACCGATTCTTCTTACACAATCACATGAGTTTTAACCGATTTATTCTTACGAACATGCTGGAATCGACTATTTAGTCGATCTCCTCTCATATCGGCTCTCAGAGCCGCACATTCGGGACTGTCTGGCAACACCGGCATGTTCCGCCCTTAATTACTGATAAACTTTCTCTCTTTATCAATTGCAGGGTCAAATTGACTGGCACGTCTCGGGAGGATTGCGCAGGATCGACCACCCTTGCGCTGAAGATAGGCGGATCTGCTCCATCGAGCGGACCCTTCTGCCTTGTTGCGTGTGTCCTCGGTACGGGACGAAATTCTGTGTCGACAGAGATACGCAAACTAGTATGTTATCAGCACTCGTTAGGAGTGACTATACAACCCACGATAGATGGTGTTTGTAGCTGTTATTTGTGTTACTAGAGCCGTCCAAGGTCTCCTCTCTTTTCTATTTGTTTTTCTTGTGGCGATTGGCAGGTCCTTTTATTTTCTTTTCTCCTAGTTGTTTTTTTTTTCTAGTTTGTTTTCTTAAGATGAGTTTGAAAAAGTGGCTAGGCTTGTCTGGGGCTGCAGGACGCAAAGCTAAGTCGATTGTTGTTGTTTTTCTACCTTCTAATACATAGGTAGCGTGCTCGTGCGTGGCTACGGGACAACTAAACTTTTGTAATAAAAACACATAGGATCGTACGATAAAATAACAATACTGTAATATTAAATACCGACATTAAAGTGACATTTAATCAAAAAAGCGAAGTTCATGAAATGCCCGTGCGCTGCGACGGAAACAAAATAATGGCTCGGCAATTTTAATTTGGACATGTGCTGTATTGTTACGAAAGAAAAAAAAAACTTGCTGCCTAGCTATCTTCCATAAAGCCATAAAGGAGTCGGTCTAACAACCATGCCACATAGGAAATTATGCGGTGCAGAGACTGATGACCTAAACGCGGACCGAGGGGCGGTCAGTTGAGGTCGACGGGCGCACAGGCCGACACTCTATCCACGACGACAAACTAGGCACGCACAGTGTACGCTCGATTGCCCTTGAGCGTTTGATCTCAAGGCTAGGTTCATCCAGCATCGAACTCGCCATGTGGACAAGCGCCTCCATTGACTTTCTTTTCTTCCATCCTTTTAGCTCTTTCTTGCTTTTTGCATCAACTCAGGCTATCAAACAGAGGTTTCGAAGTTCAAACCACTACAAGCAGTGGAACTAAAGAAAAAAGTGTTAAATTATTTCTGTGTTGTATGAAAGTTCGAATACCGAGACCACGTATGCACAGTTATTGCAAATTAGTAGATACAAAGCAATAACACATCAAAGATGTACAATTATTGCAAATTATTAGATACAAAGCAATAACACATTGAAGACGTAAGCATTGGTTATGTCTCCTGAAAGTTTGAATGACCAAGAATTAGCAAGCCAGGGTAGGAAATGATCAAGTAACCAATAAAGAGAACTCACTGTGAAGCTTCGACAAAAGACTCGAGTTACATATTTGGATTGACCCGTCTCATTACTTTCCATCCATCTCTTAGAGAGGTGCTCTTGAAATCTTCAAAGCTCATCTGGGTTACAATTGAGCGAGAGCTAGGACACATCACACATTCTGGAAAAAGGTGCTCTTGAAATCTCCAATGATCATCCCGGTACAGACGAGTGAGAGCCAGGACAGGCTGCAAATGGCGATGGGCCTTTTCAGAGCATGGACAACTATGTGTGAGTTCAGCACAAACTTAATGATAGGCTTGCCAGAGTCAATATCGTCTAGTTTTTTTTTATCACATGCATGTACAGAATACGGTTGATATTAACAAGGCTAACCATACTCTCAGGTTTCACCTGGATTGTATCACAACCAATAATTGCAGATAAGCTTCAGCATACCATTTGGCAGAAACAAAATTGACGTCTTCATTGAAATAAGTAAATTATCATATCATTCTCACAGCAATGTCTAAATATCTATATTAATTTGAAGAAATATAAAAATATATGTCTACATCAGTTAATCTTTTACTCATGAATTCAAACTATTCATTATGTAAAGAACCTATGTCAAACCTTGCGCAAATAACTAACAGGGAAAATAACAGAGTCACCACATTTACTAATGGTCAGCATAGTCTGACAATTTTGCAATGGCACTCGGCAGTTGAATACCATATTTTTCAAGAATTTAGCAAGCAGAATGGCATAATGTTCCAAATTATATGTGGTAGAGTGAGATTATACACCTGAATCATAGCAATGGTAAGCGGATCTGTTAAACAGAAAATTTAGGGGGCTATATACAGTCGACATTGACATCCAATTGCACATACAGTGACCTGTATATTATCATTTGAGGAAAAAAGAAGAAGAAGAAAAAGGCATAGCATACATGAGGTGGAGGGGACGTTGGTGCAGGGGCCATGCAAAGGAGATGGCCGGACGCTAGGTCGATGCTCGGCGGCAGGTATGTGAGGGCGAGGTGACCTGGAGGAGGCAGGGCGGCTGTGTCGCACTGCCGCTGCTCCAGGGGCGGCACGAGGGAGATGGTGGAACGCTGGTTCGGTGCTCCGCGGCGGCCGCGTGAGGGCGAGGTGATCTGGAGGAGGCAAGCCGACGGCGGGGTCGCACCGCCACTGGTGCAGGGGCGCGCAAGGGAGATGGCCTTACACTGGGTGGGTGATCTACGGTGGCGGCGTGAGGGCGAGGCGAGCTGGAGGAGGGGTCGACGTCGCAAGCCCAGGCGGCGATGGCGAGGAGGCTGGGGATTTGAGGGATAGAGCTAGTCACGCCAGGCCGGATCAAGCACGGTATCGATGGGTCCTTGCTGCCGTTGGGCCAATGAATCGCGAGGAGGAGGAGATTGCGAGGAGGTGGAGGCGGCAGCGTCGCACGAGGCGGAGGAGCTTGAGGAGGAGACCGTGAGAGGGATTGTTGTTTCCTTTTCTATGGTGCTGGCGAATCGCGGTGGAAGCGGGCGGACACCGTAGGGATGACGATTTCCTTTATTACCGTGCGGGGATCGTAGGTGGAGTTCGACGAGGTGAGGTGAAATTTTATCACACCAAAATAGTGTTTTATTTTTAGTCTTTTTAGTTATGAGAAATTGTAGGAGATTTGCAGCAATTTCTTGCTGCCCTTTAGAACGGAAAACACACACACAAGTCTGTTTCAAATGGGACCCAGCTCATGCTTTCCAAAAAAAACATATGCATTTCTCGAGTAGTGACGTGCATGGCTAATGTGGACAAGAGTTACTAAACTTTGTTAGCTTAGAACTTTGGTCATACACGTAGTGACGTAGCATGGCTAATATGGACAAGAGTTACTAAACTTTGTGGTGTATAAATGCCAAGTCTGAGAAAGGTTTTGCCAGCTTGTATAACTGGGAAAACGCATCTGGCAAGCTTTCCATCACAGGTTATACGAGGTGGTTTGAACTCTAGCCCCGGATAACATTGCAACCAGCTGAAACTTTGCCCTAGGAACTACTCCGTATATCTCTATTGTTGCAAGAAAGAAGAACAACCCGATCAAAAAGAAAAAAAAAAAAGAAAGAAGAGCCATGGGGCATGTCCTCGTTGTTCCCTTCCCTGCCCAGGGCCACATAAACCCTATGGCACAGTTTGCAAAGAGGCTGGCGTCCAAGGGCGTGGCCACCACACTCGTCCTCACCCATTTCATCGCGAGGACGTCCGTCGTGGACGCGCACCCGGCGGTGACCGAGGCCATCTCCGACGGCCACGACGAGGGAGGGTTCGCGTCGGCCGCGAGCGTCGGCAAGTACCTGGAGAAGCAGGCGGCCGCCGCGTTGGCGTCGCTGGCGTCGCTCATACGAGGACCCCTTCACGTGCGTCGTGTACGACTCGTACGAGGACTGGGTGCCGCCCGTGGCGCGGCGGATGGGCCTGCCCGCCGTCCCTTTCTCCACGCAGTCGTGCGCGGTCAGCGTCATGTACTACCACTTCAGCCAGGGGAGACTTGCCGTGCCGCCGCCGCCACCCGCTGCATCACCTCGGCGGGCACGGGGACGAGGTCGGACCAGCGCGAGATGGGCTCGTAGCAGAGGAACGGGCCCATGGTGGCGCGGCGGAATGCGCAGCCCCATGGTGGTCGCCAGAACGCGCAGTCGAGGGCGCCGACCCCGGAGCCAGACACGATAGTCTCGGCGTCAGCGACAACGGTGCCCATGGTCCACGCCCACGCCCTGGACGAGAAGGACTCGGAGATGTAGATGGCGTCGGCGTGCTCGGGGTCGGCGTCGCGTGGGTCGGGGTTGAAGGCGATGACGACGGCGGGGTCGCCGTGCACGCTGAAGTCACGGGTGAAGGCGGCCGGGTTGGTGACGTAGTAGGCGGCGGAGCAGGCGCCGCGGAGGCGGACGATGCCCCGTGTGGAGGTGAGCGCGGCGACGGGCTTGTGGAAGAAGGCGGCGAAGGCGGGTTCCGGGACCAGCTGCTCGGTGGCGTGGTGGCCAACGCCGAGGAGCCTGGTGGCGCCCGGCGTCACGACGCTGTAGTCCTCCCAGCCGGAGATGCCACAGACGAGGTCCCCAGGCGTGAGCCGCGGGTCGGAGTAGTCGAGCTTGCACGCGACGTCGTAGCCCGTGATGGCGTCGCCCGGGACGAAGGCGAAGGTGATGACGGTGAGGCCCGAGATGATGCTGACCTCAAGGAGGCGCTCGGGGCAGAGGACGTTGCCGGCTTCGTAGTCCGGCCAGAGCGGCGACAAGCAGGAGCCCGTCGTCAAGCTGACGTCTGACGGCACTCCAAGGCGCAAGGGGCGTTGCAGGAACTGTGGCATCTATGGCCACTGGAAGGAGGACTACAAGAGGCCCAAGAAGGAGCGCAAGGAGGAAGCACATCATGTGCAGGCGGAGGGTGAGCAGCCAGCGCTCCTGCTGGCCACGGTGAACGCCGTGCACGTTCAGCCGCGCGACGTCGAGCCATCGGTGGCGTGCGCGACGCGTCAGGTCGTGCACCTCAACGAAAAGAAGGTATACCCCACCGATCGCGATGAAGACGAGAATGTCCGGGTCCTCGACACGGGGCTAGCAACCATATGACAGGGCGCCACGAGGCACTCGCGCGTCATGGACACGTCCGCGCGCTGCACGGTGCGTTTCGGTGATGGTTCACTCGTCGAGATCGAGGGCATCGGATCGGTGATGCTACAGACTAAGAAGGATGGGCACAAGGTACTCACAGAAGTCTATTTCATTCCCAAGCTGAAAAGCAATATCGTGAGCTTAGGCCAATTGGAGGAGGGCGGCTGCAAGATTGTGATTGAGGAGGGTTCTGTAATGTGTTCGACGTCGAGCGTTCTTCGCTGGGAGCGAGCACCCCGTGTCAAGAACCGCTGTATTTGCTGAAGATGCAGTTAGCTGCTCCTGTCTATCTGGTGGCGAAGGCAGATGATGTGGCTCTGGCTGTGGCATGGCCGATACGGCCATCTCAATTTCCAGCGCCCGAGAGCTCTCGGTATGAAGGGAATGGTGGAAGGCATGCCGCTGCTGGATCGGGTGGAAGAATTTTGTGATGGCTGTGCTCGGGCAAGCAAGCAACGACACCCGCTCCCACAAGTGGCAAACTACCGTGCGAGCAAGCCTCCGGATTTGGTACACGCAGACCTCTATGGACAGATCCGACCAAAAACCCTGGTGGTAAGAATTACTTCCCGCTCATTGTTGATGATTACAATCGTTATATGTGGGTGGAGCTTCTGACAACGAAGGATGAGGCGTTCAAATGCTTCAAGTGCGTCAAGGCATTGGCGGAGACCGAGCGTGGTGGCAAGCTCCGTGCGTTTCGCAGTGATCGCGGTGGCGAGTTCAACTCCATCGAAGTTCAAGGAGTACTCGCGATGAGCATGGTGTCAAGCACTTCACCACCACGCCGCACACACCGCAACAAAATGGTGTGGTTGAGCGCCGCAACCATACTGTGGTGGAGATGGCGAGATGTTTGCTGAAAAGCAAGAACCCGCCGGGCGAAGTTCGGGAGCAGCAAAGGTCGGCGGCCGTCTATCTGCTGAACCGCGTGCCCGGACAAAGAGCCTACAGGGGGAACTCGCCTATGAAGCATGGCACAACAGAAGCCCAAGGTACACCATCTACGTATATTCGGTTGCGTTGTTCATGTCAAGAAGATAGGGCCTGGCATCTCAAAACTGTCGATGCAGATCCACACCAATGGTGTTCATCGGCTATGAGGCCAGGACAAAGGGCTATTGGGTCTACGATCCGTAGCCAAGAAACTCCACATATCTCGTGATGTCATCTTTGAAGAAAGCCGGGCTTGGGATTGGAAGTAAGAGGCCCGGGCTGATCCAAATGACAACGGTGTTTGAGGTGGAGCAAGATATCGTTGTTGCCGTACAAGGAACAAAGAATCAAGGTGCAACAGAAACTAAACAAACAGCAGAACCTGTGTTTCCAGATCAAGGATCACCTTCCCAAGTTCAGTGGTCAATCAACACCGACTCAAGTGTCGTGCATCAAACCAAGCAACACCTCCGTGGAGCCCCGCTGCACAAGAGGTTGAGTTTGCAACACCACCAACCGGAGAATCAGTGGATTCAGAGGGAGTGCAAATGAGATTCAGAACACTGGACAACATCAATGACACTACTGATGAAGTCAATGATTTTGAGTATAGTGGTTTATGCTATCTTGCAGCAGAAGAACCAAGGAGTGTGGAGGGAGCATTGAATGAGCAGTGTTGGAGAGAAGCTATGGTAGCAGAAATGGATTCAATCCAGGCCAACAAAACTTGGGAGCTATCTCCTGGATTGCATTGGCTGCATGTAAGGGTTGGGTGTGAATCACATGGATATTAAGTCGGCATTTCTAAATGGTGATCTAAGGGAGGAGGTGTATGTTCAGCTACCTCCTGGATTTGTTGTCAAGGGTGGCAGTGGAAACGTACTCAAACTGAAGAAGGCCTTATATGGGCTGCGTCAGGCTCCAAGGGCATGGAATGCAAGGCTAGATAGTGAGTTGCTGAAACTTGGGTTTGTGAGAAATCCCCTAGAACATGCTGTTTATAGAAGATTAGATCATGATGGCTTCCTTCTGGTGGGAGTATATGTGGATGATTTAATAATCACAGGTTCAAGCAAAGCAAACATTGAAGTTTTCAAGAAGGAGATGATGAGAAGCTTCAGTATGAGTGATTTGGGACCGCTCAGCTATTATTTGGGTATTCAAGTTGATCAAAAGGTGGGAGTGACCACATTGTGTCAGAGCTCATACACTCTAAAAATTCTGGATCAGGCAGGCATGAAGGGATGCAACTCTTGTCATGTGCCAATGGAGAATAGACTGAAATTGAGCAGGAATGACAAGTCACCACCTGTTGACAAAACCAAATATAGGAGTATCATTGGGAGCTTGAGATACCTAGTCAATACGAGGCCAGATATTGCATATGCCGTGGGTATTGTCAGCAGATACATGGAAGAACCTAGAGCAAGCCATTGGGCAGAAGTTAAACAGATACTAAGATATCTAGCTGGTACAGTGTACTATGGCTGCATTTAAAGGAAGCTAGGCACATCTGAATCAGAACTTGTTGGTTTCAGTGATAGTGACTTGGCTGGTGATGTTGATGACAGAAAGAGTACTAGTGGATCAGTGTTCTTGCTGGGGACAAGCCTGGTAACTTGGGTGTCTCAGAAACAAAGGGTGGTAGCATTATCATCTTGTGAGGCTGAGTACATTGCTAGTGCTAATGCAGCTTGTCAGGGCATCTGGCTCAGCCGGCTTCTAGGTGAACTGCTCGGTATTTAGGTTCCAATAGTGAGGCTCCTAGTTGACAACAAATTGGTCATTGCTCTAAGCAAGAATCTAGTACACCATGATAGAAACAAGCATATTGACACACGGTATCATTTCATTCGAGACTGTGCTTCCTCCTTGCGCTCCTTCTTGGGCCTCTTGCAGTCCTCCTTCCAGTGGCCATAGATGCCACAGTTCCTGCAACGCCCCTTGCGCCTTGGAGTGCCTTCAGACATCAGCTTGACGACGGGCTCCTGCTTGTCGCCGCTCCGGCCGGATCGAGAAGCCGGCAACGTCCTCCGCCCCGAGCGCCTCCACGAGGTCAGCATCATCTCGGGCCTCACCGTCATCACCTTCGCCTTCGTCCCGGGCGACGCCATCACGGGCTACGACGTCGCGCGCAAGCTCGACTACTCCGACCCACGCCTCACGCCTGGGGACCTCGTCTCGGGCATCTCCGGCTCACCTCCACACGGGGCATCGTCGCCGCCTACTACGTCACCAACCCGACCGCCTTCACCCGCGACTTCAGCGCGCACGACGACCCCGCCGTCGTCATCGCCTTCAACCCCGACCCACGCGACGCCGACCCCGAGCACGCCGACGCCATCTACATCTTCGAGTCCTTCTCGTCCAGGGCGTGGGCGTGGACCATGGGCACCGTTGTCGCTGACACCGAGACTGTCGTGTCTGGCTCCGGGGTCGGCGCCCTCGACTGCGCGTTCTGGCGCCCACCATGGGGCCGCGCATTCCGCCGCGCCACCATGGGCCCGTTCCTCTGCTACGAGCCCATCTCACACTGGTCCGACCTCGTCCCCGTGCCCGCCGAGGTGATGCAGCGGGTGGCGGCGGCGGCACGGCAAGTCTCCCCTGGCTGAAGTGGTAGTACATGACGCTGACCGCACACGACTGCGTGGAGAAAGGGACGGCGGGCAGGCCCATCCGCCGCGCCACGTTCGGCACCCAGTCCTTGTACGAGTCGTACACGACGCACGTGAAGGGGTCCTCGTATGAGCGACGCCAGCGACGCCAACGCGGTGGCCGCCTGCTTCTCCAGGTACTTGCCGACGCGAACCCTCCCTCGTCGTGGCCGTCGGAGATGGCCTCGGTCACCGCCGGGTGCGCGTCCACGACGGACGTCCTCGCGATGAAATGGGTGAGGACGAGCGTGGTGGCCACGCCCTTGGACGCCAGCCTCTTTGCAAACTGTGCCATAGGGTTTATGTGGCCCTGGGCAAGGAAGGGAACAACGAGGACATGCCCCATGGCTCTTCTTTCTTTTTTTTTCTTCTTTTTGATCGGGTTGTTCTTCTTTCTTGCAACAAGGAGATATACGGAGTAGTTCCTAGTAGTGGCACGTGTACATGTAGAATGTCTAGTGATCAATCATTCAGTTGCACAAAAGAACCCCCAAGTAAACAAAAAAAAAGATGCATTATCCACTGCCTGTAAAAAGTAGCACATAAAACTCAACAAGCCCAGGGTGTTTAGTTTGGCAAGTAGTATGTATTATTCATTTAGCAGGTATATAATTAAGTGAACAAACTAGTAGTACGTAGTAGTGCCCTCACAAAACTAACTACTCGGATCCAGATTGCAGATTCCAGAGTCCAGATAAGGCAGATTGTAAGTAAAGTACATCATCCCAAATCAAGCCCCGGCTCAGCAAATTCAAAATGCTGCAGTTAATGAACTCAGCAGATTTTTAACAAGGATCATGTTGGAGAAGACTAGACCATTTTGGTTACCTACAACATCCATGCACTTGCTCTTAAATGAACAAGACCAGTCTAACAAAGTAACAAGTTAATTAACCCAGCAACTCTTGAGTCCAGATAACTACCACGCCGACAATAAACTACTGCGTATATCTTGCAAGAGCATCAAAGCATTATATCAACTAGTACATCTCAGTATCAACTATACATCCCAATTAAACATCCAGTCGAAATGTCGAATCACCCAAAAAGCAACTAATAAAGCGGCGCACAATATCCCATATACCAGTGTAAGTGTAACTGACCGCAGCAGTGTAGATCAGTGGAAAGGCAAACACATCTCATCACCCAGATCACAGAAAGCAAAAGGTAATCGAACTGGCAAAAGTGTCTACGTGTAGCAAGACCGGACTGGCCCGACACGTACGTACCGGCGAGGTCTGCAGATGAGCCACGAGCGCAGGACTCGCCTGCACCGTCTCTACGTCCATCTGCATCCAGATCCTCAGAGCTTTTGTCTCCTGCAAAAGCATAAAGGCAAACAAACCCATCGATCAAAACAGCTAGTATAGTTAAAAAAAAAAGCTGCAGAGTTAAGGAAGAAGGCCAGAACCAGCTAATCTCTGGCCGGGCGGAAACCTTCGATGATCGATATCATAAGAAATTTTCGAAACCCGACCAAATTGACTCGCATAGAAAAAATTAATTGAACTAACACACGATATTGCGCACTGCCATTTTCCAACCGAGGTCGCCGCTGCCTTCTGGCACAACCGGACAAGATTGGGGACGACAGCCCATCAAAAAACACAAACCAAACGGATGCAACCGAGGAAGTACATGCATGCAGATACGATTTCCAACGCAGCTGGGCAATGATTTTTCCGATTTCATGTTCGATCAGGCTTGCCATCTTTCGCGCAGGAGCCTTTTACGGAACAAGGCACGGATCGATTTGCAGTCCACAGCCCTCGATGAAAGAAACAACCGTCCAAAAAAACTAGAGCAGAGAATCTTTGCAGAGAAAGCCTGCCATTTCTTTTCAAGGGCGTGGGTGCTGATTGCAGAAAAACCTCTCATGGACTGTAGGGAGGTGGCCAGATGACTAGCAGTCCCATCACAGAGGCAAACACAGCACCATGGACAAGAAACCGAAGCAAAGAGAAAACACAGGCTTTGGCGCAGAGAGCCACGAACAGAAGCCCCACATGAACGTGCATAGCATAGCACTGGAAGCGCAAGATGTTCATGTGCTAGTTAGCCAACGTTCCACAGATGGTCAAATACAAACGAGAAAGCACAAAACAAGCAGCAGAAACACTGGATCTGACGGTTCAAGAACAAAAAAGCAAGCAGATGGTCAAATATAAACGAGAAAGCACAAGAACAAGCAGCAGAAAACACTGGATCTGACGGATCAAGAACAAAAAAAGCAAGAACCAAAACGAGAGCAGACCATCATCACACACTGCATGTTATTACGTCATACGTACGCATCCATATCCCAGACACCACAAGACCACCAGATCTTCCCAAGCATGCATGGATACGAGAAGATACTAGTACATGAGGGGGGAGATGGGAAGGAGGAGGGCTAGCTCACATCATAGTGGAACAAGTTGTTGTCGGCGACGTTGACGAGGAAGTGGTTCGCGCGGATCATCGCCTTCTTCCCCACGGTGGTGAGGCCCGGCCGAGCCGGATTCGCGAACCCCTTCTTGGAGACCGAGGCCAGGTCGAGGTCCGGCGCGTCGTCCGCACCGGAAGCAGCCGTCACCTGCGCTGCGGCTGCGGGCGGCGCCAGCGCGGTGTCGGAGACGAAGACCTTCTTCTCCACCTCCTTCGCCAGGGCCTGCGGGTGACGGCGCGGAGGAGGCGGCTGGGGCCGGCTCGGACGCCGGCGTGGAGGCGCTCTGCAGCGCGGGCTGGCGTGGAGGCGCCGGAGTGGAAGACGGAGCAGCCGGCGATGGTGGCGGCGCCCTGATAGTGACCGGACCTGCCGGTGGCGCAGGCGAGAAGGAGACCTGGGGCGCCGCTTGCCCGGACGGCCGGTACACGGCCATCAGCACCCCGTACGCGCCCTGGTGCGGCAGCACCATGGGCCCGCGGTAGCCGCCCATCGGCACCGGGCGCGGCGTGGAAGGCGGTGGCGGCCAGATGAAGGGCGGCCTCCGCCGCCGCCTCCGGATCCCCCGGCTCCTCGGCGGCCGCCGCCGCAGCCGCGGTAAGCCATGGGAGAAGGGTTGAAGCAGAGGCTCTGGGGTTGGTGGTTTCCCTTGGCAGTGGATAGGGACGAGGGAAAGCAGAGGAGAGTGGAGCGGAGCGGAGTGGGTGAGCAGGTGAGGGGGAGAGAGGGCCGCTATATAGGCGGAGGGGGCGAGGAAACCCTAAGCCATGAGCCGGGGCGTGGAGCAGAACCATGAGCCGGGGCGTGGAGCACGTACGCCGTCTCCAGTCTCCACTCACCGCAACGGTAGCTTTACCGCGCTCTTTGAGTGTCCGTATGAGCGCCTAGCTTAGCGACTGACTTGATGATCAAGGAATTTTAATGCAACAGAAGCCACAGGGTGTTTAGGTCTTTCTTAATTCTTTTATTGGGCCTAGGGTCTTTGTTAATTAATTAGATCGGCTGGATGCTTTGGATGGGGTGGTGTATGGGTGTATATGGACATAGTGCACACATGCATGGACAGCACGAAGGAGTGGCGTGAGAAAAGCATGCATGCATTTGCCGTGCGCAGCAGCGCAGGCGACGATGGCACAGCGCGCAGCACGCTCTCGATCGTCTCGTTGTCCTCCACGCTGGGTTCGCACGTACGTGAATACGGCTGTTCAGCATGCGACACGTACGAGATCTCGAGGCGGCAGCCACGAGACCTGACCACGCCGGAGACCGGAGGCAAGGTTTCTGCTGGAAGCTAGCTGGCCGCCGACCGGATGCGGTGTGTCCGCCTCTTCCTGGCTAGGCTTGGTACACTAGCTCCAAGCAAATTGCACCATTATATTGACCGAGGCACATCATTATTGGGCTGATTCGTTTAAAAACCTAAAAAAAACACGCGAAACATCATATTCGTGCTGTGACGTCATTCAAACTTGGGTTAGCTTAGGGCAAGAAACATGGACCGGGCCGGTGACGTGGTGTCGATGTGGTTCCATATGCTTGCGTTCCAAGTTCCAACGCATCTCACGGGCAAGATTCTTCTTTAATTGGTCTCAATGCCAGTTTGAATCAACAGTTGAACAGTCTCATCTCTCCGATCCGCTGGGGAGAGGCCACACGTATGGCTGCAAGGCAGCAAGGCCACATGGCCGGCCGCCCCGGGGCTGGCTGCAGGCGCTGCAGGGAGACCTGCCACAGAGAGCAGCTGGTCGGGGAGCTGCTGTGCATGCAGGCGCGCGTCCCTCCAAGAGCGAGCGCGGACGCGAAGGCTCCTTTTGCCGGGCACTCGGCGTGGCGCGCGGGCCAGGGCCGCCGTACCGTACGCACTTCTTGCCGTCTCCGTGAAAGCGCTCCGCGGCTTGGTGGTGGCCGGGGAAAGCATGCATGCAATGCCGTGCGCAGGAGACGATGGCAATGGCACAGCGCAGCACGCTCTCGATCGCCTCGGCCTCTCTCTAAGCTCTTGGTTCGCACGTACGTGAATACGGCCGTTCGATCAGCATGTGACGCGTAGGAGATCTCGAGGCGGCAGCCACGAGGCCTGACCACGCCGGTGCCCCGGAGGGGTTTTCTGCTGGAAGCAAGCCTGGAAGCAAAGCGCTTCGGTACGTACTAGCTCGAAGCAAATTGCAGCTTTGACCGGGGCACATTATTACTGTTGGGCTGATTCGTTTAAAAAAACACACGAAACATCATATTCATGATGTGACGTTATTCAAACTTGGGTTAGCTTAGGGCAAGAAACATGGACCAGGGAGTGTTAACGTTTGATATGTGTTCCATTCATGCGTTCCAAGTTCCAACGCATCTCACGGGCAAGGTTCTTTTTTAATTGGTCCAAAACTAAAACTTTCCGTGATACAATCATATAGTAGAACATTAAATTAAATTAACTTCTTCGAGTAATTAACACCTCGCAACATAGGCCGATCGACCGTTTTCTTTTTCTTTTTCTGCCCCTATTACCTATATATGGGTGGGCTTTTTTGGCATGAATAGGCAGGTGGTGATATTGTCCACGTGGATGAAAAGCTAGTTGTGGCCTTGGCCCTCTATACTATTTCGTTTAAATAAATGTATAAATATCTCTCTCATTTTCAGTATATTTTTTTACACTAAACAATAATACTCTCCGTGTATTGCTGCGGAAATTTTGCAGTAGTTTAGATAAAAAATTATTGAATGTGAAATGATGAAATCATACAAATAAAACTTTCCTCGCACATGTTATTGGCTTCTCATGTTGCCAAGAACACATGTACATCTAGTTTCTTTGAAACATGAAATAGACCTAATTAAATTACACATCGCGACTGAACCTTGCTATTGTTTGTGCCACCAGCGAGCTTCTTCCCAAAGCAGTTCCCCCCATCTCACCTAGGAGTACTTTCTATCACTCCTGTGAAAGGATCATGCAGCATTGTCCCTTAATCTCGTGTTGTATCCCATCATCAGAATGCACACACATCGACCACTACTAACTTTTGATCCTTATGGCATGCATTTTTGTCGATTTGGTTGCAATAGGGGTGTTCTCGCAACCATTTGCACTTTTGGTTGCGAAAGAAGGGTTTTTGCCACTCAAATTGTTTCGTGGCCCTGAGTATGGAGGTCCTCACAAAAAATAAGTTTTATCGCAACCAATTGTAGAACGGTTGCAATAAGTGGTCTTTATTGACATGATTTGATTTGCGTTGCGAGCAGTTTTTATGGTGTTGCAATACTAACATGATATTGCAACTCTTTAGTTGATGGTTGCGATAGCACGTCTATATTGCAATGAATATGATTCGTTGTATATAATAGTCGCTTGCGTTGCAAAAGAGTTGTACATATAGCAACGAAAAAATAAATTGTTGCAATAGCTAAGTTTGTATTGTAACATTGCTTAGTAGTTTCTATATAGTGGTACATATCGTGGCAATAGAAGCTTGTATCACAATCCATGTATTTACATACTCCCTTCATCCCAAAATAAGTGTCGTTCTCGCTTTCCAAGGAGTCATCATTTTTTATTTTGACCAAATATATACAAGAAAAAAAAATTTGTAATATACAATTAGTATCATTTAGATAGATAGTTGAATGTATTTTAATAATAAATTTATTTAGAGATACACAGAAGTTGCTAATATTTTTTATAAACCTAGTTAAACTTAATAAAGTTTGACCGGCACGAATACAACAACAACACTTATTTTTGGACGGAGGGAGAATTTCTATAATTGCATGTCAAGGAAATCTAATCACGACAACATAAGTATGCATGAATGAAAATTGCCCCATCAATCACGTACACATCACAATCCCTTGTACATGAGGCACCGCCCATCTTGCACACCAGGCGCTGCCACATCCCCTCATTCCTTCATGCAGATATGGACGGTGATGTCTGCATTGACATGGACGCTAACATCAGCACTAACATGGACACTGCATGGACACTAACGTGGATCCCAGTACTGACATGGACGCTAATATGGATGCTGACATCATTCTGGCACATTTTTTGAAATCTCATATGTTAAACTATTCGGATCGTCTAGGTAGGGATTCAGACAGGGTGCATGATAGATCAAAGACCTAGAACTGGTTCTAGTACTTCCAGAGGAAAAACAAAGAGGGGTAGTTGAGATCTTAGGACCTGACACCGCGGAAGGGGTAGATCCAGAAGCCTCCATCGGGTTCGCTGGTGTAGGCTGCGCACGGGCAACGACGGTCGGGGAAGAGTCGGTGAAGTCCGGCGACGGGGTGAGGTGCAGTGAAGCCGACGGTGATGACGGTGGCGTCTTCCCGTCGCTGGCTGCGCACCCTTGCTAGATCGGACTTAGGGTTTGTTGGTGGGGCGGATTGGCTCACGGTGAACCTCGTACCTTGAGCCGCCGGCCCCCACCACTTTATATAGCGTAGTGCGACGGGGGCCCACCAACCATGTAGGGTTGGGCGCCCCCGATCAGGGCGCGTGACCAAGGCCCAATAGGTCGTTGGGCTTATTGGCTGGGAGATCAATCTAACATTCTCCCCCTTAATCTCATACTATTACTTTTATCTTTAAACTTTAAACTTCAATCCTTTTATCCTTACTCATTTCTTCACAGATGATGCATAGAGCATGTTTCATCGTCACGGTCAATCGACGATAGATTTAACAGCTACAATGCACGTCTCTGATCTGAAATAGTTACTTTAACTTTTGGGCCCTTTATAGTTCAGGAATCATAGGTTTTCCCTTAAACCCGTACCGACTACATGTTCTCTGAACACGTTGGGTGGTAAGCCTTTTGTAAGCGGGTCCGCGAGCATCTTTTCGGTACTTATATGCTCAAGACCTCATTTGATCCTGGACTTTATCCTTCACAACATAATACTTTATGTCAATGTGTTTGGCAGCACCACTTGACCTATTGTTGTGAGCATACTGTACTGCTGAATTATTATCGTAGTATAACTTCAGTGGTCTATTGATGTCATCAACCACCTTCAAACTATGTATGAACTTCTTTAGCCAGTTCACCTGCCCCGTTGCCTCATAACACGCTACAAACTCGGCATACATTGTGGACGATGTAGTGACGGTTTGCTTTGAGCTTTTCCATGAAATAGCTCCCCCTACGAGAGTGAACACATATCCAGACGTGGATTTTCTATTATCTCCCGCATAATCAGAATCTGAATATCCCACTATATGGAGTGAATCAGATCTTCTATATGTCATCATGAGGCCTTTCGTTCCTTACAAATAACGCAAGACTTTCTTTACCAATTTTCAGTGTTCTATTACAGGATTGCTCTGGAATCTGCCAAGTAACTCGGTAATAAATGCCAAGTCAGGGCGCGTGCATACTTGAGCATATTGCAAGCTTCCGACAGCTGAAGCATATGGAACCACTTTCATTTGATCGATCTCATATTGGTTCCTGGGGCATTGAAAATCCCCATATCTGTCGCCCTTGACTATAGGAGCAGGTGAGGGACTACATTTGTGCATACTGAATTTCTTTAAGACTTTTTCTATGTATGCTTTTTGTGACAGTCTTAATACCCCTTTACTTCTATCTCGGTGAATCTCGATCCCTAGAATGAACGAATCTTCACCAAGATCTTTCATATCAAATTTTGAGGACAAAAACATCTTTGTTTCCAGTAGTAGACTGACATCACTACTAGCAAGTAAGATATCATCCACATACAGGACAAGGAAGATAAATTTCTCATTCTTAAACTTTGCGTAGACACAATTGTCCTCAACATTATCTTTAAACCCAAAATTCTTTATTGTCTGATCAAACTTCAAGTACCACTGTCTTGAAGCTTGTTTTAATCCATAAATGGATTTCTTTAGGTGGCATCCCAAACGTTCTTTTCCTTCCATGACAGAACCTTTCGGTTGTGCCATGTAAACATTTTCTTCTAAGTCTCCGTTGAGAAATGCCGTCTTTACATCTATCTGATGTAATTCTAAATCGTAATGTGCCACTAATGCCATTATGATTCTGAAGGAATCCTTACATGAGACTGGAGAAAATGTCTCATTGTAATCAATCCCTTCTCTTTGTGTAAAGCCTTTTGCCACAAGTCGGGCTTTATATCTCTCTATATTTCCTTGAGAGTCAAGTTTTGTTTTGTAGACCCATTTACAGCCTACTGTTTTGGCTCCTTTAGGAATTATCTCCAAATCCCAAACTTTATTTGCATTCATTGATCTCATTTCATCCTCCATGGCCTCAGGCCACTTTGATGAATGATCACTTTTCATGGCTTCTTCAAATGAGGTGGGATCATCCTCCATTTGAAATTCTTCAGTGTTGTACACTTCATAATCAACAGGGAATAGCTGATTTTCTAACTCTTTGAGACCTTCTAGGGGCCTCCTCATTTGGCACATTTTCTGTTTGAAGCTGTTGTTGCTCCCCCTCATGTGTGGCAATAGTTTCTATAGGATCCTGAGGAACAGGTTCCTCATCATCATTCATTGTTGCCACAGGCGGGATAACAACAGGTGCTGGCACCACAGTGTCTTGTACTGTCGGTGCAGCAACAGCAGGTAGTGAGAAAAATGGCTCATGAATTATCGGAGTGGGCGCATACACCCGCTTCTCTTCAATGTCAATTTCTCGAGCTACCATGCTCCCCCTCATCATTTCATCCTCTAGGAAGACAGCGTGTCTCGCTTCCACAAACTTTGTATGTCTATCTGGACAGTAAAAACAAAAACCTTTTGACTTTTCTGGGTAGCCAATGAAATGGCAACTCACTGTTTTGGGATCTAGCTTCCCAATGTTTGGGTTAAAAACTTTAGCCTCAGCAGGGCTCCCCCACACACGTAAGTGGTTAAGTAAGGGTACTCTTTCTGTCCACAACTCATACGGTGTTTTTGGCACCGACTTACTTGGTACTCTATTGAGAATATGAATGGCGGTTTTTAACGCCTCCATCCACAGACTCATCGGTAAAGTGGAGTAACTTATCATACTACGCACCATATCCATCAGGGTACGGTTACGCCTTTCAGCTACTCCATTCTCACCGAGGTTCGCCGGTGTTTGAATATCGGGCGACCATACCATTCTCTGTAAGAACCTTGCAAAAGGTCCAGAACTTGTCCATATGGGGTATGCCGACCGTAGTACTCCCCCCACGGGCCGCATCAGACGACTATCTTAATCTTTAAATCATGCTGATTTTCAACTTCTGCTTTAAATATTTTGAATTTATCCAACGCTTCTGTTCTTTCTTTAATTGGATAAATGTAGCCATAACAGGAGTAATAATCTGTGAATGTTATGAATGAATCAAAACCATCCACACTCTTTACAGAAAAAGGACCACATATATTTGTGTGAATAATCTGTAGAATTCCTACGCTTCGTTTGGTATCTTTCTTAATTTTCTTTACATATTTTCCTTTTATGCAATCTCTACATTGTTCTACATCTGAGAGCTCTAATGGAGGAAGAATATCATTCTTAACTAGTCTTTCTATTCTCCCCATTGAAATATGTCCTAAACGATAGTGCCATAATTTCGACAACGCATCGTGAGCTCTCTTTTGTTTTCTGTTTGCATTGTTCGATGAGGATACATTCTCATTCACATCATATACGGAATTCACATTTTCACGAAGTGATAACAAATAAAGCTCGTCTTGTCGGAAGGCAAGACCAATACATCTATTATTAAACAATATCTGACATTTGCCATTTCCAAAATGGCAATCATAACCATCATGGTCCAACTTTGATACACTAATCAAGTTTCTTTGCAAAGAAGGTACATAAAGAACATCTCTAAGAAAAAGTATGAAGCCATCAGCAAGCTCTAGCGGAAGATCACCAACGGCCTCAACATCTGCTTGTACTCCATTTGCGACTTTAATGAAACTTTCACTTCTTTGCAAAGTTCTCATCGAACGGAATCCCTGTAATGAATTAGCAATATGAATAGTTGCACCTGAATCAATCCATCTAGTAGATTTTGAAAACTTGACATACAAGGATTCATTTACGAACGTAATAATGTTCTCACCTTTATTTTTCATAATCATCTTTAAGAAATCGGGACAATTCTTCTTATAATGTCCCGTCTTCTTACAGTAGAGACACTGGTCTTTATCCACTGGGAATTGCTTGTTCTGAGACTGTTGCATGGGACCCTTTCCAGATGACTTGGAGGAAGAGTTGTTATTATAGTTCTTTTTCTTATCTTTTAGGTAGTTGACAGTACCACCCTGTGAAACTTTTATTCTTTCCTCCTCCTGCACACACATGGCTATGAGCTTTTCTAAATCCCATTTTTCAGGCTGTATGTTGTAATTAACAACAAATGTGTCAAATTCTTTGGGCAAAGAAGCAAAAATCAAATGAATAAGAAACTCATCCTTGAGTGCCAAATCCATTGGTTTGAGCTTAGATGTCAAATTGCTCATTCTCAGTATGTGCTCTCTAATGTCACTGCCGCCACCAGAGTACCTTTCTGTAACCAGCTGCTTGATCAGCTGGGTTGCATATATCTTTGAAGAGCCAGTGAACTAACTCTTTATTCTTTCTAGGTACTATGTGACCGTGTCACAGTCTGGAATTAAGCCCACTATTGCAGGCTCAATTGTATTCTTTATCACAGCCAAATATTTCTTATTGGCTGTGACCCACTTTCTATATTCAAGGTCAAAAGACATCTTTACGGGAGCAAAGTCCTGCTCTCTGTTCTGCCATGCAGCATCAGTCTCATCTGTCTCCCTCATCGGTGCCACAGGTTCTTTAGGACACGGTGTGGTGACTACCCAGTCCACATCAGCCAATATAAAAGCCAAGTCGATCTTTTTCTTCCATTCAATGTAGTTATTCCCTTTTAGAGTGGGGATTTCTTTGATACAACTCATCAAGTTGTATCTGCCTGAAAACATAATTCAAATAGTGTGAGAACACAAATAATAACAACAACAATTGCATGTCTTAGTTCAACGTTGGTCAAAATTAAAACATACAATTGTTCTCTACATTAATTCTACATCACCGTTGGGCAGAAATAGAATTAATGCAATACAAAACATCATAATATTGCCATTAATCAACGTTGGTCAGAATAACAATAATATTATAATCAATTTAAAACATATCCATTTTCAAAATTAAATTCTCCCGTTGGTTAGAATTTAATAATAAAAATTACATCTTTAAATATGCAGCGGAAAAAATGAACTCATTTTCTTGAATTTTACCCACAGGAAAATCCTCTTTTCTATTTTCTTTTAGCCAATTTCCATTGTCCAGAAATAAAAAATTACTAGAAAAGGAAAAACAAAATTGACTCAAAACAAGATCGACTATTCAAACCGGCGGCAAAAAAATACCCGGCCCACCTCGGCTTCTTTCATGACGCCTTTGGCCGCACCAGGCGCAACTGGCACTGGGCCGCCAATGCAGCGTTGTTGTCACATGGCATCACTTGGGCGCTAAACGCCCACTCAATCTCGGTCGTTTCGCGCCGATCCGACGGCCATCCATCCACAAGATCGCAGAACAAAACCGGCGACCGCAATAGCGCGCTTTTTGAACCCTAGCGCCATTCGGCCTTCTCCACTCCTCTGTCTTCGCCGCTTTCTTTCTCTCTTTCTCGGCAAGAGCCACAAGAGCACCAAGCGACTCAAGCGGCGAATCGTTGAGCCTCTGGCGCTGTCGCTGCCCCTCGCTGGCGGCGCGCGCCCCCAATGGTGAGCGCCGCCGCCGAGCGGGTTCGCCATGGCGCCTGGTGGTCGGATCCCGGTGAGCTGTGCCCCCCCGGCCGGCCCTTTCTTTTCCCCATGCGCCGGCGTGCACGACGGTGAGGTAAGCCACCCCTTTCCCCTCTTCCCCTTTCGGTTTCTTTGGTTCTTGTGCTTGGATTTCATCCGATTTCCCGATTAGGGTTAGGGTTAGGGATTGGGGTTTTACTGTTTATCTTCCCGTGATTTCTCCACGGGTTTGAGTTTCGGTTTTGACATGAACACGAGCCATGTTTCTTTAACCCAATTAGGGTTAGGGTTCATCCGAACCATATTCTTTTCTCAGATCCGAAAGGATCGAAGCTAGGGTTCAACCGAACCCTTTGTCGGCCGAAGCCCCCTTCTTCTTTTAGATCCGCACTGGATTTCACTTTTCCCCGAACCCGATCTAGGGTTAGGGTTAGAGTTCTTTCATCCGAATCCAAAATCGAATCTATCTACTTCTTTCTCTTTCTAAACGGTTCACCCGTTCTAGATCAAAACCCTAGAAAACAAGCTCTGGTACCATTGTTAAACTATTTGAATCGTCTAGGTAGGGATCCAGACAGGGTGCATGATAGATCAAAGACCTAGAACTGGTTCTAGTACTACCAGAGGAAAAACGGAGAGGGGTAGTTGAGATCTTAGGACCTGACACCACGGAAGGGGTAGATCCAGAAGCCTCCATCGGGTTCGCTGGTGTAGGCTGCGCATGGGCAGCGACGGTCGGGGAAGAGTCGGTGAAGTCCGGCGATGGGGTGAGGTGCAGTGAAGCCGACGGTGATGACGGTGGCGTCTTCCCGTCGCTGGCTGCGTACCCTTGCTAGATCGGACTTAGGGTTTGTTGGTGGGGCGGATTGGCTCACGGTGAACCTCATACCTTGAGCCGCCGGCCCCCACCACTTTATATAGCACAGTGCGACGGGGGCCCACCAACCATGTAGGGTTGGGCGCCCCCGATCAGGCCGTTGGGCTTATTGGCTGGGAGATCAATCTAACATCATACTGATATAACACGCATCACATGCGATAAATCAAAGTTTTTATCTAGGACCAAATCAAATACAAAGTTTCAAGTTTTCACCCAACAATAAATCACATACAAGTTTTTATCCAACAGATAAAATAACAAGAATTGGTTGATACAATATATAACATTTATGTCCAATCGTCTTCCACTACATTGTCCATCCTCCAAACTGCACTAAAAATCTATTTGATTTGTCACCCTACAGCAAAACACAACACAAATGTAAGTACATATGTCACTGTTAGAACATCTTATATCTGAACACTGACATTATTATAATACTTAAAGAAGCAAAAGCTCTTGCAGACGTAGACACAAGCTGACACTACGTAAAAAACGATTTTTAGCAACGGGATAAATTTTTTGTTGGGGTGGCTGGTGATGGAGCCGCCCCTACAGTGGCGTGCTCGGGAGCCCAGACATCAGCCGCCCCTATAAATAAAACAACAGGGGCGGCTGGTGATACGAGCCACCTCTACAAATGGGTCTGATTTGTAGGCGGCTCACTCACCACCCCCTTTAAGTTCTATTTTTAGAGGCGATCAATCACCAACCGCCCCTACAAATACCCGATGTATATATATCGGCCAGAAAATTCTCTCACCCCTCTCTCTCTCTCTCTCTCTCGCCTCTCCTCTTCGCTCCCTTTCTCCTCGACGCGATGACAGGATGGGCGGCGCTGGCAAGCGCTGAAGGGAGCGGCGGGCATGGCCCGCCTTTCTCCACCTCCTCCTCCCCATTGCACCATTTCCTTACTCAGCTCCTCCCCTCTTGCCCAAGTCGCTAGCCTCCTCCTCGACCCGCCTCCTCCCGCCCTCGCCGTGGACCGCTTCCTCCCACCTCCGCTTCCACCAGCAAGAAATGAAAGCGAGGTCAACTCTTCCACCCGGCGGAGAGAGAGCGAGGGCGGAGCGGGCAAAGACGGAGGGTCCTAGATCTCGAGCCGAGCTGCGCTCTCCGGCGCCGGCCACCGCCCACCGCCTGTGTCTTGTGTCGCCTGCCAGATCTCATCATCGCTCCGAGGTAAATCGTCGATTGCTTGAACCATACCCGTAGATCCCGTATCTCCTCCTCCCATCCCCTTCTCACGCGACGCAACTCGTGCACCTCCCCATCGGAACCCTAATCCTCTCTTTCCCTACTCATGAAGCCACCACCACCGTAGGGAAAGCGAAAGGAAGCACCTCGACCCGGTAAGATGGTGCTCACAGCAACAAGGAGCATCTCCGCCTCGGGCGCAGATGAGCAACGCCACGGTGATCGATGAGAAGGTGCTCAACGATCGCCTCAACGAGATCTCGCACAAGGCTCCTGCTACGGTCGATGTCCAGTTCAAGATGGTCCGCGACATGCAAGGCCAACATCAAGCGATCGTCAACCTCGAGGCGCTTGTCGCAGTACCAACAAGCGCCGCATCATGCAAAGCAGAGATAAAGGGCGACTTGGTTCGTCGCCTCATCTCGCGTAATCCACGCCTAATCCGTCAAGAGCTTGGATTTCTATGTAATTTGGGGTTATCTGTTCATCCTGATTGATTGCGTTAATAGATCTCGTTGTTATTATTGAGGTTGTCTTCACGGAACTCGCAACATGCTAGATCCCGGAAGCATGGAGTTCGACAGAAAGGCATTTTAGTGCAACTTTGCGTTTCAAAGAACACTATGTTCTTTTTTGATGGGTTTCCCTCTGTCTTTTTTCAGCAGAAGAACAACACTCGAGCCCGGCTTTTTCTATTGTGGACGACAACAAGAGCTAGCAATTGCTCAAATGACAAGTGTAGCAACAACAAGGTATTAAATTGCGTGGCTTGAATTCTCATGTGAAAAGTGCAAATTGCTAGTTTATCTCTTTAGGCTCTGTACATCACTAGCATAGCAAAGTAATGATATAGTACTAGTTATTAGTTAGAGGCCCTATGCATCGACCCTATGTATGGATCTCGCACATTCTTTTCTCGATTGATGGATGAATTTACTTATGAATTTAGTTATACAATACTTGATCAATGAGTGAGTCATCCTCAAATGTGGGTTGCAAATGACACAGACGCTTATACTTGCTTTAAGAAGACATTATTGCCTAATGAATGACACTTAAATTGTCTAAGAAAATGGAGCTTCTTGCTGTGAAGGCCATCTGCTATTTTGGCTGCAAAAGTAAACTAGCCTTTTGTTTACATGTATTTCTTTATAGGAATAGTCATATGTTTGTCTGTGCCGGGCTTCATCAATCAAAGATCAGTGGTATGCCCTTGGGCTTTATAAATTGAACAAGATTGTTCCTATGCAGCCTGTGTTTCATTCCAACTGTTCGGAATGGATAATCATTGTCCTCGGCACCTCCTCCAAAGGATGGTGGTAATAGTGTATAAGATGCATTTTCTTTTCAGATTTAGGAGTGGACATCGTGTTCCTTTCAATTCTAGAAGAAGGGCATAGATCCATTTAGTGTCCTACATTAGAAGAGTCAATCCTTTTGTTGAATTAAGTGCAAAGGTAAATGCAAATATTATTCTTTAGAATGTCATCTCTTATGATGTTGATTTTTGCATGTTGAACCCAAATTTGCAAAGATAGTATCATCTCTTTTAAAGTCAATCTAACGATTAGAATATGCTTTCAATTTAATAATTATTATTAGTTAAGTAGTTAAACTTACTAGATGGAAATTTCTTATTTCCTTGGAATATGATTATTTCTACATCTTGCTCGGCGTCATCATCGGTGCCGTGCTCACCAAATTGCTCCATTTTCCAGAGGATGAAGAACTATACCGTAAGCACGTACACATCCATCCGATCCGACAACCAGCAGCAGAGTTCGGCGCTTTCTTTTGACCTGAAACTTTCTTCTTTTGTCGATTTACGCAGTTGTCGATAACAATCCGTGTTGTGGTAAGTTCACTTTGTCAACCATTTTTATATGACTTTGCTCCCCTGTTGGGTTTGTCCATGAAAACCACAAGCTCGTGATGATGGGAATATATATGCAGCTCGGGTTCATGCCGATCGCTACCGATCCGAAGTTTGATTTTCGCCGCTCATGATCCCGGTCATTGCCATCCTCAACGACGGTGGGTTTGAAAAACCGATGACTCGGAACCATCTAAACACTCCATTGGCAAGTCAAGCATGGCACTTGTTGCTTGCTTTTGATGAAAAAATGCAGGCACGATCATGACCATCTCCAAGGATGTGGTGAGGCCGTCTCCAAGATCTAGACAGTTTGCAAGCTGAACGAGATCTTCGCCACGAGCGCCTTCTACGGCACCTACCTCGCCGTCATGACCGCTATCTTCTTCTTCGGGCCATGCGCAAAGACTCGACTTCTTCACGGTAAATGCTAGGCACTAGCCACTAGCTTTGTTTGCATTGTTTCTCGGCGGGCGGCCGATTTCTAGGCCATCAAATTCTCTTCTCTTCCAAAGAAGATAAGAACCTACCTTTGTTTGCATTGTCTCTACCGATCAAATTCTCTTCTCTTCGGTCTTTGCTTTGCTTATCGAGTTGGTTTTTTTCTTTTGCGTGCTAGACGCCTAAAGGTGGGAGACGAGCCACCTCACAAAGATCAATATTTATGCAGGTAATATGACTTGCAAGACCTGAAACTATGCCATGTTTATAGTTTGGATAAGATCAGTTCCTTCCGATTTGTATCTTGAGTTTATAGTTCTCTTGGAAAACCCATATGTTGGAAATGCGTGCTAGTTTCAAGAGAATAGGACCTTGATTACCTGGCCATATGCTGTCATTTTGATGCATAATATCGCATCGACTAGAAAGCTCATGTAAATTTCTACATAATCTGCATAGTGAATCTTTTACCACTTTCGTAGTCCATAGGTCTCAATTGATTTGCTCTAAAATATTACTATACTAATTTAGTGATCTTGTTTATCTTTAATGCTAATTGAAAAATATATGTTCGGTCCAATTTGAATTGTAAATTTAATTTTTTTTTATGAAAAATGATTCGTAGGGGCGGCCTGGTGTTCCTGCATCATTTTTATAAATCGATTTATAGGTGACTATAAGATACCAACCGCCCCTACAAATGCATGATTTGTAGAGACCCTTGCGTAGGGGCGGCTGGCCGAACCGTCCCTACAAATGCACTGTAGCCGCCCCTGAAAATGATATTTGACGTAGTGTGACTTTTATTTCACTTCCGTTTGATCTGTCACATGCATGAAAACATAGTATTTATTCAGAGCTACTACAATCGTATTTACTGAACTCATCATAATAGTCTTACAAAAACATAGGTAAGCACAAATAATAGAAAATTGTAATAACAATATTATTATTTATTAGAGAGAGAAAAAAACTAGGAAGGAGCAGATCACATTATTATAGTGATGCTTCATTTTTTTTTGATTAAGTAACCAACTAGTTCTGAATCTGTTTCAGTGTACGCAAAGGGAGGATATATAGACTAGCAGTAGCAGTTGCAGTTACCATAGCACTACAGGATGTTGCATCTACTCATGGCTGGGAGCATGGTTTAAAATTGCAGTCTATGGAAAATAGAAGCAGCAGTTAGATTAAAATGTGGTTTCAAAATTTTTATGCTTATCTGGTCCATCCTCAGTTGTTGCTATGAAATACTAATGATACAAAAAGTCAAGCAAGAACACTAGATCAGTTATCAGTAAGACAAATTGATACTTGCTAGCACAACTAGATTCAGGGTAGGCAAAGGGAGGATAAACTAGCAGTTACAGTTACAATAGCACTACTGATAATTAAAGAAGCTGGCTTCTGATAATTGAAGGAAAAACAAGGAAACACATCCCAGCAGTCCATATTGCATATTCCAAAGCCGCCTAATACAGTGCGTTTGTAAGTTTGCAATCATAATTTAAGCATTGAGTAGGTAAAAATAGTAGGCAACTACAATGTACATATGGTCAATTGTCATGCATGTGTGTCACTCCATGTCAACAACACCCAGTCATAAAATCATGCATGCATGGTTAATTGCAGGATAATATAGTAGGCGAAATTATGCAAATAAAAGCCCCAATCTAAATTGACAATGAACTGTAATTTCTTGGTTATATAAGCATCATCATCTTATCTTGTTTGCTCGTCCTTCCCGTGTAGAATAGAGTAGTATTCAATTTGAACCAGCCTTCTCGGTTGGGCCGTTGGGCTGCAAGGCACCAAGCCGCATGGCCGGCCGGCCGGCCGGGGCGAGCAGCAGGCGCTGCAGCCTGCAGGGGGTCTGCTTTTGCCGGGCGCCCGGCGTGGCGCGCGGGCCAGGGCCGCCGTACCGTGCGCGCTAGTGCCGTCTCGGTGAAAGCGCCGCGCGAGTTTGGCGCTGCAGCATCGGAGCCTGCTGCTGCTGCTGCCGTGCGCAGGCGGCGATGGCAGTGGCATGCACGGCAGTGCGCGCTCTCGTCTCACTCTCGCTTCGCACGTAGTACGTGAATACGGCCGTTCAGCGGGCCCATATCGTTCTCAAAAAATTTGGATTCTAGACTAGACTACTCTTTCTGTTCCTTTTAAACGTCTTTATGGTATCTGTGATGATTAAATTTTTCTAAAAATTGATTTGACTGGTAGAAAATATTAATAATTAATATTTGTATCTATAAATAAGTTTATTATGAAAAAAATTTAACGATCTATCTAATGATATTAATTATATATCATAAATATTAATATTTTCTTATATATATCCGGTCAAAGTTGAGTACATTTGGCTTTTCGCAAGTGAGCACGACAGTTAAAGGAACGAAAAAAGTATATAATCCCTTTATTTCAAATTATAAGTCATTCCAACTTTCTTGAGAGTCAAAGCATTTCAAGTTTGATCAAAATTATAGAGAGAATCACAAAGAATTATGACATCAAATATGTATAGTATGAAAATATAATTAATAAAGAATATAAGAACACTTATTTGGTATCATAAACGTTATTATTTTATTACATAACTTTTGTCAAACTTAAGATACTTTGACTCTCAAAAAAATTGAAATATAATTTGGGATGGGGGAGACAGGGAGTAGTAATATAAAATATATATTTTAGATTAGAAATGAACGATCTTTAGATCTTGTTTGCATTATTGTCTTTGCATAACCAAAATCCAAGTTTATGATTTTTCTATATTAGTTTTAGTTTTTTTAGAGATCAAATAGGCCCTTAGAGATGGGCAGATGGCAATGAACTCGATCCTCAATTTTTGGAATTCCCCTATGAGGCCTCGTTTGGCAGTCATGAATAGGAATTAGCCAACCTAGTCCTGTGCTCTAGAGGCCAAATTTAGAGGTCACGCGTTTTATCAATGCTATGGTCTCATTGGCCCATGGATGGTATGGGTCGACTCAAAATATTTTTCTACTATTATGGGCTATGAATACTGTCAAACACTTCAAAAAAAACATGACATACAAGATTGAAAACTGTAATGATAGCATATTGTGGTTATTAACAATACATCAAATTAAGTATGTTTGCAAGTGAACCATGATTTTAGTATATCTTTTTTCATTTTCAAAATGATATTCCTTGATGTTTTATAAGTTATGACCAATCGTGCTTATTCGAAAAATAAAGAAGACCAACAAATTAAACAAAAATATTATTATGCAACAAGTGGGTCAACTCATCTTACCCATTAGATTAATAGGTTCCAACTCTATAGACTTGTTGCCCTTACTTTTGTGAGTCAAGACAACTACACAACCCATTCCCAACCCTATTGTTCATATCCACCTCGATCCATATGTATTGGAGTGGAACTAATTAATTTTCACTCCAACTCAATCCAGTACACATGGATTGAGATGAATACGAGTGCAGCGAAACAATCACTAATGGTATGTTTGGTTCTAAGGACGTCTCAAGATCGCCCCCAAAGCGATTCGTGTTGAATTTGGGGCAAGCATGTCATCCAAAAGCTAGGGGGCGGGCGAGCTCATGGAGAGGATGTTTAGATGGCTAGAGGGGAGGATGAATAGCCTAAATTTAAAATCTATAAACTCGCAAACACTAGACAAAGTGTTAGACTCAAAGGAGATCCTAATAATTCTACGCCTAGCTATGTTTTGCAAGACTAAGGTGAGAGTAACCTATACAATTCTAGCGCCCAAGGCATAAACTAACCTATGTCCCCTAGAATTGAATAGTTCTGGCTCGATTTGCTTCCTAGGATGACAAGTCCTAATATCTCTACTCTAGAAATTGCAACAACACAAAGTAAAGTGCAATAGTAGAGTGATGAAGTAAGATACCACACAAGGGATGGCACCAAAATATATCACGTGGTTCAGTGACTTGCCACTCACCTACATCCACGTTGAGGCAAGCACGAGAATCACGCTCCTTTATCAAGTCAATAACCCTACAAGGTTGGCTCCGATGTGAGCACTTATCTTAAGCCGGCTTGAACACACGATGCTCTAGTCTCCAAGCGTCTTTTCCACCAGAGTGGTTCTTCGCCTCCTCCGACGGGGATGAATCCAATAGCCCCTCACAATTCATCTCAAGAGTATCCCACAATATTCAATCGAGTGCTTCGACGGAGTTGGCGGCAACCACCAAGGGTAACAAGCAAACCACGCAACAACCATGATCTCTAGTGCAACTCAATGCAATCTCTCAAACACTAGGATACTCCACTCTCACGAAGAATGCAAACACTAGCAAACAAATACGAGTGGATGGCTAACTTGAGCTCTAATATGAGTGGATATCAACTAGGGGTCCAAGAGAGATGCATGCCATGCCTGCGCTGAGCTTACCCATGAACATAGGCGGAGCTACGTGGGGGCCATTGTGGGTCATGGCCCCCCTCTTGCCTCCGTAATTTTTAAGTGCACGTGCTATTACTACAGCCTAATAGCCATCAGGATCCAGGAGATTGTAAATTCATTGTGTCGAACTTGAGCTGTTCCAAGTTTCTCTAACGTATAAAGACTCATGGATCAGAGAATAGGGCCCGCGTCATCATTGATTAAAAAGGGTAAAAGCTGCCGACACGTTGCAGAAGCTTTTAGACGGCTGATGAATGGATTTTTTATTCGTTACAGCCCGGTCTTATGAGTATATATTTTTTTGCTTCCTTCTTTAATCTCTAAAATCTACAGGCTATACGTACTAGAAGTTACTAATTGAGTAACAATTTGTTGTCTATTGATATCTTTGCTATTTATTTGTTCTAAGCCCCAAATTGCATAGTAGTACTAAAACTAATTTCTCCATGACCTATGTACATATAGTTTTAATTGGCAAATTGGCTCCCCTGCATATTGGTTCTGGCTCCGCCAGTGCCCACGAATAACCGTAGAATTTAGTTGGTAGGTCAAGGGTAGTCCATAATACCCAGTTTGCATGCATTGTACGTTATAATAATACCTCGTCATGTACCAGTAGAGAGGGATTCTAAGCCCATACAACACTCTGTTTATTAACTCTCAAAGTATCTTGTACCATGTGTTCCTCCCTTTAACCGTGATCTTCAAAACTCTCAAAGTATCTCGTATCATGTGTTCCTTCCTTTACATGTGAACTTCGAAGCTCGCACCGTCGCACCTTCGGTTCGACCTTAGAACCACAATGCACCTTCATTCAGCCCTCCTACTATCCTTGTGGATTATAGTACCGATTCATCCCCTTCAACCCTGAAAGTGTAGGCAGCCTATAACTCAACAATTGGCATCGTCCATGAGGGTCGAACCCAAGAAGCATGCTAGAATATGCAAGATAATTATCATTCAAGATAAACAAAAGGTAGGTAGAGTATCTAAACATATTGAATAATGGACTTATGAACACCCAAAATAGTAAGATGTGCAACTTGCATCAGGTAATTACATTCGTTAACATAACTAGCATAAGTGAAGGTGTCGTTTGCCGTTGGACATGGCTTACACTCCCGGTGTGGGGTCACGTGGCTTTCGGCAAGTGAGCGCTGGTGCCCGTAGCAGTCTTTCGCTCATGCGTGTGTGATGTGTGCCACTGGCACTTGGTGTGGCCCAAGTCGAAGGTGAGTGAGAACGTATATGAGCACAGAGCACGTCGAACCGATTTGCTGCGAAATGCGAATCCTTTTGCAGTAGCACCCCTCTTCAGGCAGGAGTATTGGCAGTAGCACCACAACAGGTCACATTCGTTTGCGGTCAAAGGAAGACGACGTTCCACTTCCACACGTCTAAAGCAAGACACGGAGTGCGTACTGTACCAGTTTTTGCAGTGCGATCATTCCGTTGCCGCGCTGCAAGTCTGCTACAGTTTTGCAGTGCCATCATTCCGTTGCCCTGCTGCTAGTGTGCTGTACAAATGCAATAGAACATACCAGACCCCAAACGGCCAAAATGCAACTCCCCCCCTCTTTAATGAGACATTTGAATGAAAAAAAACAACAAAGTGCTAATGCTAGGTAAACTTTGAATCTTGCTCACAAAGACAAAAGGAACATGCATATGCAAAACCACATTGTCGAAGAGAATATTGGATTAAAGCAGTTGTCATTGCCACGACTCACTAATTCCTCTATCTACAACATGTATTATACGATTACAGGATGTTTGTTTCTTATTTTTATTCTTTTGTCTAGTTTATGAAATGAAATGGATTGGCCCATTACTGTCTTATTTCTCACAAGCTAATAATTACTTATTATTTGTAAAAACACGATAAATAGAGTCATCCACTAAAATTCATAGAATAAACTCGCAATACATCACCTCACATTTAGGAGAATGATTGGAAAAAGTCTACATAGCCCTCCCAACTATTCAGGGTGGACTACTTCACCCCCAAACTATAAAACCGGATTTTCTTCCCTCTAAACTTTTCAAAATCGGTCAAATAACCCCAAAGCGGTTTTGGACGGTGGTTTTGCTACAGTGACGGTGGTTTTGTCCTTTTCTTTTTTATTTATTTCTGCTGAATCTTTGAAAAATTATAGTAAATCACAAAAAAATATAAAATAAAAAATCCAATTTTGTTGGACTCCACATGAGTAGAGCTACATAGTGAACATATAATATGGTGTGCTTTAGTGCAAAGTTTTTTTTTGTAACTTTAGATCTATGCTTTTCTGTAATTAATTGGAATAATTTATAGCTGCAGTTTCTATGGTCCAATTGTGGTGAAACTTTTATGGTGGGCTAATTATTGTATGCTTCAACTATAGTAAAAATTTCATACTCATTGGATCATGTATAAGTTAGTTATAGATAAAGCATAGATTTAACAAGTATAAACCTAAATAAATCTATAATTAAGTTATACATGATCCAATGAGTATGAAATTTTTAATACAGTTCCAGCATATAATAATTAGTCCACCGTAAAAATTTTACCACAATTGAACCATAGAAGCTGCAACTATGAATTATTCCAATTAATTACAGAAAAGCATAGATCTAAAGCTACAGAAAAAACTTTGTTCTAAAGCATACCATATTATATGTTCACTGTGTAGCTCTACTCATGTGGAGTCCAACAAAATTAGATTTTTTATTTTATGATTTTTCTGTGATTTACTATGATTTTTCAAAGATTCAGTGAAAATAAATAAAAAAGAAAAAGACAAAACCACCGTCACTGTAGCAAAACCATCATCCAAAACCGCTTGGGAGTTATTTGACCGGTTTTGAAAAATTCAAAGAGTAGAAAATCCGGTTTTATAGTTGAATAATTGGGGAGTTACGTAGACTTTTTCGGAGAATGATTTCTTGAACTGCTAACCATCCTTGGTGCAGCCAAAGAAGCCACATATCCACACATCGACACTAGATCCCGGATGGCCAGACGGGTCGGAGGTTGTGGTACAGAGCCAGAAAATATTTGTGAGGCAACTATACTAATTGATGCATAAAAGGTATGTGAAATCAAAAATTCATAGCAAATTACAATGTGTATTAAAGAGATGTACACCTAGCTTGACTTGTGTGATGGAGAGTTGGGGCGGTTGCCTCAACGAGCTGTCATGGCCGCAGAGGCTAGCTATTGCGAGCACTTTGTCTAATCAACTACACCTACCTCAGTCGATTAGGTTTTTTATGGTAGAACCTGTCTATCTGGGTTTAAGTCTTCGACTTGACACGGGTGCTCGTATTTTCTGGATTTATTCCATGATTTATCGGCTTTGTGCTTTCAGTGGTAGGCGACGCTCTCGTCGACAGCAAGACGCCTGTGGTGACTTCATCAATCTCGATATGTACCACCATAGTTTTTTTTGAGGTGCTCATAGGGGTAACGTCTACGTTTGTACTTGTATAAATCGCCAAAAAAAACTACGCCATGGTGGAAATGTTCCATTATTCCATTTTTATCGTCATGAGGAAGAATAGGGTATACCATCTCTATCCCTAAAAAAATATCGCTATGAGATACGTGCTGGTTAAACTTTCTTAAGTTTGATTAGGTTTGTAAAAGTATTAGCAACATTTGTAAAAAGTATTAACAACATTTATATCTTTAAATAATTTTATTATAAAAATATATTCAACGATTAATATAATTATGCACTATAAATATTAATATTTTTTATATATTCAATCAAAGTTAAAAAATGATTGACTTATTGAAAACAACAAACAACAACAACAACAACAAAGCCTTTAAGTCCCAAACAAGTTGGGGTAGGCTAGAGCTGAAACCCAGCAGAAGCCATCAAGGTTCAGACACGTGAATAGCTGTTTTCCAAGCACTCCCATATAAGGCTAAGTCTTTAAGTATATTCCATCCTTTCAAGTCTCCTTTTATTGTCTCTATTCAAGTCAACTTCGATCTTCCTCTGTCTATCTTCACGTTACTATCCTGGCTTAGGATTCCACTACGCACCGGTGTCTCTGGACGCCTCCATTGGACATGTTCAAACCATCTCAACCGGTGTTGGACAAGCTTTTCTTCAATTGGTGCTACCCTAATCTATCACGTATATCATCGTTCAAAACTCGATCCCTTCTTCTATGACTGCAAATCCAACGCAACATACACATTTCCGCGACACTTATCTGTTGAATATGTTGTCTTTTCGTAAGCTAACATTCTGCACCATACAACATAGCAGGTCTAATCGTCGTCCTATAAAACTTGCCTTTTAGCTTCTGTGGTACCCTTTTGTCACATATGACACCAGATGCTTGGCGCCACTTCATCCATCCTGCTTTGATTTTATGGCTAACATTTTCATCAATATCCTCGTCTCTCTGTAGCATTGATTCTAAATATCGAAATGTATCCTTCCTAGGCACTACTTGACCTTCCAAACTAATATATTTCTCCTCCCGAGTAGTAGTGTCGAAGTCACATCTCATATACTTAGTTTTAGTTCTACTGAGTCTAAAACATTTGGACTCCAAAGTCTCCCGCCATAACTTCAGTTTCTAATTCACTCCTGTCCAGCTTTTATCAACTAGCACTACATCATCCGCGAAAAGCATACACCAAGAGATGTCCCCTTATATGTCCCCTGTGACCTCATCCATCACTAAGGCAAATATATAAGGGCTCAAAACCGATCCTTGATGTAGTCCTATTCAAATCGGGAAGTCATCAGTGTTTCCATCACTTATTCAAACACTAGTCACAACATGACATTTTTTGTGGAACAGAGGGAGTATGTCCAATACGGATTTGAGATTATACTCTTTTCCTTCTAAAAAATAAATTATGATTCTCATCATTTTGGTTATTGGAAGTTTTAGGAGAGGCAACGTCTGCACTAGAGGTACCACAAACTATCAACATTTTTCTTCTTACCTTTCTTTAAATAGGGTACTAGCACGGTAGGCGCGCTTACGCTGCGCCCACGTTGCTCTTGCGCGCATGCCCGGTAACAACGAGCAGCTGCCAGTAACTATTAGGCAGTGGTTACTTGCAACATGCCTAGGGCTTAGCAGGGTTCAACAAAGAATGATAGATCGATCGCAGGTAACTAATAATAAAGATGCATTCATAGTTTGAATATATTTAGCAACCAAAATATGTACACAGTATGTACGCAATTGATGTGCTTGGATGTATGCCCTTGAAACCGGCTTGATCCGCTTGTTTTTTTATCTGGAACCGTGTTTTTCTCTCATAATATTTCATCCAGAACAATGTTTTTCATCCACTTTCCTCCAAGAACCCACCAGCCGAACGGGGTATGTCACCTTCCGACTTTTTTTTTTTGTGACTATATGTCACCTTCCGACTGGGAAGATGACCTTTCTCCAGCACTGAGTTCGATATGGTATTTGGCCCCTATGTTAATTTGCTTGATCTAAATACTGTTTTGGACCTTGCAGGACTTCTTTTCCCAATTTTAGGGGATGGGGAAGGCCTACGATTTGACAACAGCATTGGATGAGGTAATATTGCATTTTGATTATGAAGATTTGCATCACCTGTTATCTTTCATTTTTATATTGCTAATAAATTGTCAGCTACGATTTACAAATAATATATGGCAGTTTTAGTTGATAAGGTATATTTTGCTTAAAGAACAGTTTCAGTTGGGTGGAAACTTATCTACTGGGGCATATGTATGTTTCCTTATTTCCAAATGCAACAGGCTGCCTGATCACTTTCTAGAGTTTGTTTCACTTATTTCCTCCTCTCCGTTTGTGGGTGGGTGCACATCTCATTATGCAAGCTCTCAGCAGTATACATTTATCGGTTGGTTCCCAGACAAGCTCGAATTCATTTTTTTTTTGGGCCCACAGCAATTTATGTGTATTATTAGTGTATAGTTCTAGTGTTCACCTTAGTGTTCTGATAATGCCACCTCTAGCAGTGTTAGGTTTTGTTGGGGTGGTGTTGGAATAACAGAACTTACTACCTAGTAGTAATTTATTTATCCAAAGTTTGGTTCAGATTGGTCATATTTTACACATCTTTGCCTTGTTGCTGGTGTCAAGAGCAGTTAACGCACAGAACAGTGAGACGTGTCTTGCAAACAAAACTAGCATTTAAAATACAAGAGAGTTGTGGTCAGATATTCCATTGATTGCCTCTTAATGCCCATTTCTTGATGCAGACATGCATCGACAACTATCTTGTCTAAAGCGTCAGTTTACTCATTATCTTACCAACTAATGCCATGCGTTTTCTATTTATTTATATGCCTCTAAACTTGGTCTCCAGCTACTCTACTAATCCTCTTTGAACTGTAGTCCAGCCCTATTGTTTAGTTTTTACTGATAGTTCATATGCACCACTGAATTTTGATGATGTGCACTTTCTTGCTCGACAATCGTCAAACTATACAAATGAATTTGGTTTTTAAATCTCTCCAGTGGTAAACTAGAAATACATAATATTCGAGAATTAGACATGAAGGGGGCACAGCAAGGGGTCAATCAAATTGAACTTGATTTATTGATTTGTGGTATTCTGTAATACTATGCACTTAATGGCTCAATAGAGTCACTGACTGAAGGTAATAGGAATTATTATTGCTTAGAGTGATCAATCTGAATTGAGTTTTTTTTTATAGATTCTCTTAGTTCATTTACTATCAGGATAAATGATCCCATCTATGGGGAAATTGCTACAGGTTAAACAGATTATTTTGAGAATCTGACTTGTCACCATCGACACTAAATTCCTTTTGAAATGATGCATGTGACCTGTAGACATGATATTATGATACAATTTTTCTGTATGTACACAATTGATGTGCTTGGGTATTTGGCTCCAGCACCGAGTTCGATATGGTATTTGGCTCCTATGTTAGTTTGCTTGTTCTAAATACTGTGTTGGACCTTGCAGGACTTCTTTGCCCAATTTTAGGGGATGGGGAAGGCCTATGATTTGACAACAGCATTGGATGAGGTAATATAGCATTTTGATTATGAAGATTTGCATCACCTGTTATCTTTCATTTTTGAGAAAATTGCTAATAAATCGTCATCTACGGTTTACAAATAATCTATGGCAGTTTAAGTTAATAAGGGTATATTTTGCTTAGAGAACAGTTGCAGTCGGGTGGAAACTTATTTACTGAGGCATATGTTTGTTCCCTTATTTCCAAATGCAACAAGCTGCCTGATCACTTTCTAGAGTTTGTTTCACTTATTTTGCCCATCTCATTATGCGCCCTCTCAGCAGTATACGTTTATCAGTTAGTTCCCAGATGAGCTCGAATTCATTTTTTGGGCCCACAGCAATTTATGTGTATTAGTGTAGAGTTCTAGTGTTCACGTTAGTGTTCTGATAATGCCACCTCTAGCAGTGTGAGCCTGTGAGGTTTTGTTGGGGTGGTGTTGGAATGACAGAACTTACTACCTAGTAATTTGTTTATCCAAAGTTTGGTTCAGATTGGTCATATTTTACACATATTTGCCTTGTTGCTGGTGTCAAGAGCAGCTAACGCACAGAGCAGTGAGATGTCTCTTGCAAACAAAACTTGCGCCTTTAAAATACAAGAGTTGTGGTCAGATGTTCCATTGATTGCCTCTTTGTGCCCATTAATTTCTTGATGCAGACATGCATCGACAACTATCTTGTCTAAAGCGTCAGATAACTCGTTATCTTAACTAATGCCATGCGTTTTCTATTTATTTATATGCTTCTAAACTTCGTCTCCAATTACTCTGCTAATCCTTTTTCTTGCAACTTCCTGTAGTCCCCTGCCTTCGACGTCTTAAATGGATTGTATGAACCTTGAACGAGCTGGAACACTGCCATTTGTTACTCTCTCTACACGCAATTATGTTGAGAACAGGTAGCAAATATGAAGTTGCTTGTTTCATCACAGTGAAACGATCGTTCAGCAGTAAATAAAGATGGAGAAAAGAAGTTTGCAATTGCAATTTCAGCACAAACCTTGGTTACTGCAACGGAACTCAATTTGACAACGATGATAATACATTTACCTTGGTTACTGCAACGTAACTCAATTTGACAAGCCTTGATTTCAGCGCAAGCCATGATACAAATACTTGGGGAACTGTGCAGTGAATTGACACTTCGAACCTAGTAATAATACATTTACCTAGAACATTGTCCAGAAGATCTGGCGCCCTAGCACCTAGCAGGAAAACGAATATCCTAATTTTTACATAATTTCAGTGATGTTACATGCTAATTACAGTCCACACATACAGACACGAGTTTTGTTTTTCCACTAGTGTTGCCCGAAGCACAACATTACCTAAATCCCTGGGTAGCTAAGAGATTTTAGCAACATTGCCAATAAATAACACCCACACGGCAGTCGAACTACGAACAATGCATAGAACCTATGTAGAGTTAGGTGGGCAAGGGTCCCTGAACACCGAGGAAGAACCACCAGATGCGGCCGGGGAAGGTGATGAGGCTACATAGTTACTTCCTGGCAATGATGCTGAATAAAGAGCAGGAGGTTGTCCTTGGTGTATATTTGTGGCGAAGCGTGATGGACTTGCCGTAGAGAATGTTGTCGGACTCCTTGGAGTGTGGCCCTGTAACATTAGATGTGGTGCTTTAGCAATGTGAGAATACTAAAACCAACCCAACAAAGAAAGTCAGAAATGGTATATAAGCAAGCTGGGCAGCATTTAAATAATCGTCTTTATTTACTACTTAAGTTACCAGCTGATTTGGGAACCAACCCAACAAAGAAAGTCAGAAAGGGTATATAAGCAAACTGGGCGGCATTGAAAGAATCATCTTTATTTACTACTTAAGTTATCAGCTGATTTTGAAGTCTAACTCTTGCAATTTGCTACTCCCTCCGTTCCAAATTATACGTCGCTTTGACTTTTTTGTTACATCCATTTTGCAATGCATTTAGATATAATAATATGTCTAGATACATAGCAAAATGGATGAACCAAAAAAGTCAAAGCGACTTATAATTTGGAACGAAGGGAGTACCATTTAAACACTTGCCAAAACATGTAACACAGACAAAAGTAGATATGGACTTGCAACAAGACTATTGAATGAGCATTCGAGCAGCTTACCTGTAGAGAACCAAACGGTGACCTTGCAAAAGAGGCTGTTGAAGGAGAGATACTGTGGAAGTGATGCAAGGGGCGTCCAGGAGTGCCCTGGTTAGAACCAGCATCTGAATCGCCAGCAACATCACCAAAATTGACATCAACAGTCATTCTAGGGGCCAATCTAGAAACAGAACTTCCATCTGTTGCATTTTCTGATGGCTGAGGCATCGCAGCACGCAATGAAGCCTGCATGCTACGCCTTCGGATTTCTTCTTCAGCATCTAAGATCTATTCAAACAGCCAAAACAATGGTGTTTAGTACCCTGACAATGAAGTTCTCAATCAGAATAAAAGAAAGCAGCAAACCAACCAAATAACAGTGCATACATATGCTGCTATTTATTCCTTCTAAATAATGGGATGAGGGACAAAACGACAAGTATAATATTTATTTGAATATAGGAGATACTTCCTGAGATCACAAATATAAGTCCATCTAGGTCTTCCCTAAGTCAGTTTTGTGCTATCTTTTTTTTTTTTTTTTTGCGAGCAGTTTTGTGCTATCTATAACAATAATATTTAAAATTAAAATGAAATTAGTATATATTGTGAAAGTATTTTTTGGCACAATGAATCTATCAATGTCACTTTTGTGCCCTCAAAAGGTGAAAAGGTTTGACTTAGAACAAACATAGATAGACCTATATTTAGGTTTAGAGGAAGTAGATACCAAAACTTTAGTAGTGACATTATGCTAAAGCAATTCAAGGCCCCATGCACATTGGAAGTTACTTGAAATGTGCAATCATGCTGTGAAGCACCTGGATGCAATGGCATATGCGACACAATGATTAAAAACTGGCCAGACTATTATAACCTATACTCATACATCATACAGACTAACTTACCTTTGCACATTTCATTTCCAATGGGTATATATGCAACTCGTCCTAGTTTGCAGCAAATTTTTCCTACAACTAATCGCGAAGTTCTATGCTTCATTTGGGGTCAACTGATATTTGGAACTGAAAGGTTATTATTGTTTAATTAAATCCATTCAGACCAATATGTTACCAAATTGATCATCACTCAAAGATTGGGTGCCATCTGACATAGCCCAGTACTTATTCAGCAGATGAATATGCAGCAAATACTCATTTGTTATAAACTATAACCACACACAAATCAACCAGAAATATAAATAATGGCACAATTAGATACCTGCTTCAGCATCTGCACAAGACCATGCTTCTTTTTATTTAGGACATCCAGCTTTTCATTAAGCTTTCTCTTATTCTCGTCAATTCCATCAGGATAACTCACCTGGAAAAAATGTAAAACAGTGGTTGTTTCAATAAAGCCACGTAGATAAATAGAACATGCAACATAACAAAAATAAAGCATAAAGGTCAAATGTTTAGACACCTATTCAGATGCAAGCAATATGCAACCTTACTTGGTTCTACTCAAGTACTTATGCCTTCGAAAAGCACGAGAGAAAGTCTCCAAGTAATACAACAGCCTTGGCTAAATTTGTGTTCAGTAGCAATCAAGTATTCCAAGTTCCTAACAGAAGAACATAATCCTCTTTTGGGCAACTACAATGTTTAGTGCTGATTAATCTATCTCAGAAGCTTCATTTTTCACTGCAAGATGGAAATAGCTGCCATTTTTATTTTTTTGCCAGATTGAACATGTATGCAGATGCCAAATTATAGAATCCATTTTCAGAACACATTATTGTCATCAATTCCTCCGAGGAACCTAACTCTTCTTCACATCCATCAATATCCTCCTACAGTCCTAGGAACTGCAACACTTAATTTCTTTCCGGCTTAACTTGCAATATACAATCTCACTATCTACACAGTTCCCCAAATTTCCGATCGCTATTAGCAGTTAGCAGTGGCACGGTCCCAAAGCAATTGCACGCAGATACCAATCATCAAACAACGAACTGATAGCGAAGTGGTAATGAAGAATTCGGACGGCCCTCACCTCCTCCTGGATTGGGTCAACACCTTCACTTTCACCCTGACCTTCTTCCGCATCGCCATTACCATCCCCTTCAACAACTACCTCCCCCGCATCTTCCATCACCGCGTCCTCCACCGCCCCCTCCTCCTGCTCCTCCTCTTCCTCCTGCTGCTGCTCCTGTTGCTGTTGCTCCGCCTCCCCATTCCCCTGTTCCTCCTGATGTTCCTGGTCCTGGTCCTGCTGCATCTGTCCCTGCTCCTTTTCTCCCCCGTCGTCCGCTTCCTCCTCATCCGGTGCCCTCCCGGTCGGGGTCCGCGGCGCGCCGACCGCCATTCATATCCGAGGAGGTCGTGGAGACCTGCCGCGGTGGCGTCCCAGCGAGGCGCTCGACGGCGCGGGAGCGGTTGCGCACGAGGCGGCGGAACCGCTTCGCGCCGAGCGACCGCCGGGGCGCCTCCCACCGGCGCGGGGCAGGGGCGCCGCTGTCGTGACCGCCAATGTGGAGGTTGCCGCGGTACATCGAGATCGCCACCATTATCCCTGCCCGCGCCGACTGCCGCGGCGACGTAGGGTGGTGGGTTCTTCCGCTCCGGTGCGGCGGCCGTGGGTTGGGTTGGTTGCGGCCACGGCTGGACCGTCTGGGTGTGGTGGACTTTTCGGGTTTTCTGCGGGTGTCGGTCATTCGGGCCGGTGTTTGACTGTCGCTGACCATTGTGTTCACGTTGCGCTGGGGCGGATTGTTGGGCCTGATAGGTCTGGGAGGCGTGGGAGCCCATGGGTTGGTGTGTACCACTAGATAACCCATGGGCCTAAATCAGATAAAAGGCTTTTCATGCTCCAATAAAAAATTACTTTATTTGCCTTCATCTCTTCTTAAATAATAGTGCTTTATTTCGTATCGCTTTATTCCGCCGTCCTTCACACGCAAAATATCGCTCGCAAGGGCAGCCCCTATGCAGGCAGCAGTGCTAGTGGCCTCGATCAAAAGTTAGCCGCCATGTAGATAAAAAATGGTTGAAGTTCTCTTCTCAACATTGCAGGCTAATTACTTTGGCCCCGTTCGTTTGGAGAAATTCTGGAGAAATCTGGAGGAATTTGTGAGAGAAAAACACTTTTCCGGATAAAAAAAGAAGCGGATCAAGTCGAATTTAAGGGCACGCGAACGGGGCCTTTATTTGTTGCTATTGCTATCTCATTATTTGTCTCTCTCTCTACACGGACACCTGCTAGCTCGTCAGCCTTTGCTCTCTCCCAGTCTGTCTTAGCTTTTCTTTCAAAAGCAGTGGCTTGCACCATTTGTCAGTCGAAGCATCCACACCTTCTACAAGACGCTCTGTGATGCTGTGGAGCCGCTATTCGAGATGACATGGATGATCAGTGGAGAGGTGGAGGTTGGGACTGCAAGCCATGGTGGCACGTTGGAGAAGAGGCCTATACGGCTGTGATCGGGCGGTAGTCGGCCGGTGACGAAGGGTCGGCCTTTTTGGGCAGCAGCACCACGAAGGCGGCGTTGTTCAGTTTATGAAATGACCGGCTGTCTGCGAAGAATAGAGCGTTCAGCGCGGCGATGACGTCGTTCTTGATCACCGGCCATGCCGACTTGTAGAAGATCAACATGTTCGCTTGCTCGTAAACGATCGTAAATTTCCAACCGGAAACAGTTCAGCCAGCAATAAATAATCCACGATACGATACGGCCTCCCGAACAGGCTGGATGCCGGTGAAGCCATCGGGGCCCGGTGCTCTATCAGACGGCATATCCGATACTGCCGCCCGCACCTCATCTTCAGTGAACGGCCGGTCCAGCTCGGCTAGGTCGGCTGGCACGACCCCGAGCCCAGCGAAATCCAGGGTGTACGCCCCTGTGCCTAGCTGCCACCTGACTGATAAAGCAGGCGTTCCCACTTGTTGTTTAGCTTGCTAAGCCAGGCATCATGTGAGTTCTTGTGGCAATCAACTTCAGCTTGTCCAGACGTCTCATAAAATCCGGGACATGTTCCTTTGGGCATAAAGCACTCCAGCTCTGGAGCATGGCAGCTACCTTCAGTAGCAGCACACGTCCATCCTTCCACGACAGACCCTGAAGACACAAGCTGTTCCTTAGTTTCCAGAGCCCCCACAGGGCAGCGGCACAGAAGTTATTAGCCACCGGAAACTTTTTATTACTAAGCCACATAGTGCCTACAGAAATGAAATCAGAGCCAACACATCTATCTAAAACTTCAGACATAAAGGTCCAAAGCTTTTTAGCAACTACACAATCAAAGAACAAATGCTGAACATATTCAGCTTCTGCACAGAACAGACAAGAAGAGTCTACTTTTCTTCTAATAGCTAAATTGTCTCTAGTGAGCAGTTTGTTCTTTGATAAAAGCCAGAGAAAGAAATGCACTCTTGGAGAGACTTGAGAGACCAGACAGCAGGAATAAAAACAGGAGTGATCCTCTAAAATTAATGACTTTGTATAAAGACTGAGATGAATACACTCCCTTTTTTTTTAGAAAAGGAGATGAATACACTCCCTGAGAGTTAAACTGCCACACTAAAGTATCCTCCTCTTCAGAGAAACAAATGGTGGAGGCTAGTTGAACAATCTCCAGCCACTTGTTGAACCGGTGGCCAGCGGCGGCGGCGCCGTAGACGGTAGACCGTAGACCCGCGTCCACGTACGACGAAAAAGGCACCCCGTTCGCGTGCCCTTAGACCTGGGCTTGATTCGCTTCTTTTTTTATTCGCAACAGTATTTTTCTCTCATAAATTTCTCCAAAATTCCTTCAATCCATCTAAATTTCTCCAAAACCATACCATCCGAACAGGCCAAAGGCACCGGTGTGGAAACAGCCGTCATACCGAGGGATATGAATTGGTGTGACGACGTGACGTGAGGTGAGGGATCAGATTTGCATTGTTGCCATGACGATGACGCTTCCACTCGGCGTTCGGCGTTCCTAAAATCAGCTAGGGGGTACGGAGTACTACTTGCTTGAAAAAAACTGCTCTGAAATTTATTGTTCAGTTTTGGAGCTTGGAAAATCGCTAAAACTGGCTTAAAGCCCGTCAAAGTCATTCAGTCAACGCTCTGAAAATTCGAGCACGCATCACGTACTCGTTGCTTCGTCTGGAAGAAACAGCGTCTCAAATTTCGGCCACGGACCGTTACTCGATCTAGCATGTATATCCATGCAACACCCGGGCTTGTTCGGCGGGTATTAAAGCTGGCTAATAAGTCAACTAAAGCTGATTTATTATGAGAGAAAAATACTGTATATTCTAGCTGATAAGCCGGTTAATAAGTTCAAGCGAACAGGCCCTTCCGTTTCCGCCCGGCGCCCAAGACTGCAGTCCTGCACGGCTGCACCCCGAGTTATTTTGGAGGAACGTCATTATATTTCCATCAGTTTTTTAAAACGCACTCTCCATATGTTCAGAAGAAAATATAGTTTTAAGTTTTTCTTAATCTGATATAAACTCTATCAAATTTGTAGCATAAAATAATGTATTATAAAAAAAATATTGTGTGACAAATCTAATGACACTCATTTAATATCTTAATATTTTTAATGAATTGATCAAACTCAAAATAGTTTGACTCGGTACTAAAACACATCTCCAAGTAAACTATTTGAACCATAACCACCCCTCTATATTACCCTTTTTGATAACTCCAAAAAGTTCTTTGGCCATGTTTCTACAGAAAATATATTAAAACCTACAAGTTTAAATAAATTCACCATAAGGAATATTTCTTGAATAATTTAATGAAACTACTTTTGATACTATAAATATTAGTTCTTATATAAACTTTATATAGAAGTAGAAAAATTGGATAAAAGTAAAGTGATCTATCCTGTACTTTTTTTTAGCGAAGTATCCCGTATTGTTTAAAATGGACCTAGATTGTTCAAGTATCATGGCACCTCTAAATTACCCATTTGAAACGGAGATAGGTTGTGAATACAACATAAAAAGAGTACGGATAGTTCTATGCATGGATTATTTGCTCCTGTACACACGACTGGAAGAGTGTATATATAACAATAAACAATTATCACGATTATTTCAATTTCTGTTGGTGTCATCCAATATAACGAAATAAAAAGCACGATTGATAGTATTTTTCTAAGATAACCTAATAATAATATAATAGGCTTGTCCAACAGAAATGCTTACAAGCAAGCCAAGTAGCTCTACTTTGCAAATATGATATAGTGCAATACCAGTTTGCAACACAACCGACAGTCCAAAAAGAGTAGCTTTGAACGTTACATAGAGCCAGTAGAGTTGAGATGGTCTCTAGTTGTTTGTTTTGTTTCAGCTTCGGTGTTGCGTTTCGTCCAACGGCCTGCGCGCCGTAGTATTGTAGCCGTAAAAGTAGCCAGGTTGTTATTTTTGTAATCGATATTTTTTTTCTTTTCCCTCATCTAATAAAATCTCAGCAAAACTCTTGCCGTCTCTCTAAAAAAATATATAAGAGCATCTCCAAAAGTATCTAATATTTTTCTCCTAAAAAGATAGTGTTTTCCAACTCCTAAAAAAGTTTTGGAAGGAATAAATAAAGCCATCTCCAAGAGTTTCTAATAATTCACTCCTAAAAACATATTCAAAAACATATTTCAATCATTCAATGGCATTTTCGTAAATACGATCATCTTCTTTATGAGAACAGGCACGTGCAGCCTACCCTTCCGTTCCTCAGCTGGCCAGTTCCATCTCAGAGCCCAGCTCGATCGGCAACTCCAGCAAGAGAGAGAGAGATTCACGAACTCTCTAGGCAATCCAGCGCGTGTGCGTTTGTGAATGGTGAACGACGAGCGGGCAGTGTCGGAGTGCACGCGGGAGTTGTTGCTGGGAAGGTATGAGATTGTGCGGATCCTCGGGGAGGGCGGCAAGCCACGACGCGGAGCCTGGGGCGCGGCGGCGGCGGCTGCATCGGCGCGGGCAAGCAGAGGGTCGCGCGGCCGGCGGCGGCTGCACCGATGCAGGCGAGCGGAGGGCCGCGCGGCCGAGCTTTGGAGCCACGACGAGCGCGCCGGCGAGCAGGATCCGCAGCGGCGCGACGAGCAGAGGATGTTGCGGCCACGTGACCAAGCTAGGAGCCGCAGCGCGAGTAGCCTCGCGAGGCACGGTGAAGGAGAAGAAGATCATCGGAGAAACCAGAACGCAGGGATTCGTGCGACCGGAGTCCGCCTAACTTTATGCGCAAAGAAGGATTTTTCCCCAAATGCTAAAAGATTGTGAGGTATTATTAGAAGTTGTTGAGATGATTTTTTTTCTAATCTTTTTAAAAATCTAAGATTAGGAGTGTGTTTTAGGTAAGCTTGCTCTTTTTCCGCCACTGATGAAACCACGCGCCCGCACCACATGGGCCCTGTTTGGATCCATGGGTTAGAGCTAGTTTGGGTTAGTTGGAGCTCAACGAGCTCTAAAGTAGCCAAACATGAGAGCTAGAGTGGGTTATTTGCAACTAGCCCACCCTAAAAAACTATCTCCCAAAGAGGTGATTATTTGGGCTAGTTGGGGCTATTTGAGGTGGGGTCCACTGTTTTCTCTCTACTTTCACCCGCACCAATAATTTGGAAAGCACATTTATTATCATTTTAATCCTGGTATCCAAACATCTCTTAGGCTAGAGTTAGTTCAGGCTAGTCCTGAGCTAGAAACTAACTCTAACCTCTAGCTGTGCTAGAGTATCCAAACAGGGCCATGGAAGAGGGTTTGCAGTTGATTAACTGTTGAGGACGACCTTATTACAAGTGCTTTATTGGTGGAAATTTTATAGGTACGAATAAGTACATTATTAGTTAGTTTTTTTTTATCGAACCACAACCACATGCTAGTAACCTGTAATAGTCACAGGAAGTAGCTAGGATCCCACTTGGCGATAGAAGTCAATATTCAAAGCCTCAAAAGGACGACTCGACTCTTGATCGAGCTCGAGCAATCCACCGACCAGTACTATAGAAGCAAGTGCCATTTATTTGAACAGTTCGGCGGTCGACGTGGACACGTGTACACATCCCAGTAAGCCATGCTCCACCCAAACTACCGAGTAGTCGTGTACGGCTCTGCCATGCAAGATGCAACGCGTCCCTGGCAGCCTGTCGATAAGTCGTTTGTGCTGGTTTGTAAGGTTGATTTGTTGTGAGAGAAAAATATTATACCATAATTAATAAGTCATGGCTGAAACCAACAAGTGAACGGGCTGTAAGCTGCGCTCCACCCAAACTACCAGTTGTTCTCTCGCGATGATTTTGGTTGCAACCTCTCGGGCAAGTTTGTCACAACATAATCAGTAGGTTAATTGGATCAGAGATTTTCACATCGTACTCACCAGTTTTCTAAGGTCACGTAAATTTTATTGCCCAGCTAGATTCCTAATACCACTCCCTTTATTTCTGATCACTAATAAGAATTAAGAAAGATACAATCGACGTTTTGAGTTTTGACACATGCAACTACTTATACCCTCAAGTATGAATCTTTCTCTCTTATTTCCTCTTCCTTCGCGCTGGCATCGGTCCAATCAACTTTTCATTTTTGTGTTCCTTGCAGGATATGTATAGTATACTCTTCTTCTTCTTCTTCTTCTTCTTCTTCTTCTTCTTTTCAAGGCCAAGGTATTATCAGTATACGATCTGATTCTTTTGATTTCGCGGCACTGATGATGTGTGTTCTTTTGTTCCAGCGATTTAGAGCTACGTAGCGTCGGAATCGAGAGCGAACAGGTGCGTGCATTTTCTGTGGATCGTATCGGCGTCAAGTTGCGTTGTGCCCATCGAAAGGACGAAAGCTACTGTACAAATTCTCTCATGTTAGCACGTCCAATTTCAGCATCTTCGTTCCAAAACAGAGCCACGGGGTGTACGTAACTCGTAACATGCATTATATGCCGCTTTATGTTTATTTTGGAGATCAGATCCGAACAGATTTCCAAATGAACCATGCATACGTAACGCCTATCACTCTAGGCCTATATATCGTCTGGTTATTCGTACCCGTTCCAACACAAAAGATGCGGGTTCAAGATAGGCTGCTGCAGTGTTCGGTAACGCCACCTGATCAGGTGATCCAGAGACAATAGGGCATAGGCCACTACTTGAGGCCAAGAAATTTCTTGAGAATTGATTTTTCCCCCTTGGAACAAAAGACATGTAATTTAGTAATAACATATTCTTTTTTTAATAAGAAATAGAAGCATGTCCAGGCGACAGGAAAAGTATTATTTCTTGTTTAAGCATGCCCCGCCTGCTTGCATCTTCAGCGCCGTGGACCGGGGGGGTGCTGGAGTGCGGCCGTTCGGACGGATTCCACGGTCCGGCAGTTTCCCGCTCAAAAGTTCCCGCGGATCTCCTTCCCAAGTTCCCAGACTGTGCACTATTTAGTGGAACATCACATTTCTTGTTGCAGAACAATACATTTCTTGGTGCAGAACAACACTCTTGTGGCAACAAGCGCGCGCGGATGGCCTCCTGCAGGCTGTCCCATCGCGTAGGGCCCACCCACCCAAATCACATGCAATGGCTTTTAACGAATTAAAAAAAGAAGTTATAATGCTTAAATCAAACATCTAAATTAAATTTCGATTACACCATTGGTTTTTTTGCAATAAATCATTCAAAACTAGATCCCACCGGAATATATTTAGATAATTTTTAATGAATATTTATCTTATGAAGATAATACATTATGCAACATAAGATGTATACTAAGTGAATATCACTAAATACACCATAGAACATCACTAAATATATTATAGAACATCGCATATATAGTACGTGAACAACACTAAATACATCTTAGAACATCACATATATACTATGTGAACATCACTAAATACAACATAGAACATCACTAAATACATTATAGAACATCGCATATATAGGACGTGAGCAACAATAAATACATCCTAAAACATCACATGTATACTAAGTGAACATCACTAAGTACACTATAGAACATCACATATATACTACGTGAACATCATTATATACAGCGTGAACATCACATGTATATTAGACGAAAATCACAAAATAAATCATAGAATCACATGTATACCACGTGAACTAAAAAAAATCACAGAACATCTTATGTATAACACGTGAATATTATAAAAAAAACATAGAGCATCACATGTATACTACCCGAACATAAAAAAAACATTGAAGAAAGGAAATAAAAAATATGAAAAGGAAAGAAAAGAAATAAAAGAAACATAAAAAATGAAAATAATAATAAAAAACACATAAGACAAAAAAAAGAAAATAAAAATAAAAATGAAGCACGAAAAGAAAAAGAGAGAAAGAAAAAAAGAAAAAAAAAGAAAAAAGAAATAAAAGAAACATAAAAATGAAAAAGAATAATAAAAATCACATAAGACAAAAAAAATTAAAATTAAAATGAAGCACGAAAATAAAAAAGTGAAAGAAAAAAGAAAAGAAAAGAAAAGAAAAGAAAAGAAAAGAAGAATAAGAAAAAAACAGAAACTAACGTACCTGGACGTTGCTTCCATGGGCACTCGTTCCCAAGTGCCGCGGATTCCCGCGCGGAAGCTTCCCGTGCGCCGTTCGGCAGACGGCTTCCGTCCGGCCGTTTGGACCAGAAGCGTCGCGGTGGACCGGGGAGCCGATCGGACCAAGGGGACTTTAATCGCCGTGGCCCCGTGGAGTTAAACATTAAAATACTTATTAGTGATAATTAATAGAGTTTCAAAATGATTATGAACTATTTTAATCATAGACACAACTATAGAAGTTGAATGATAGCTACTTATTAAAAACTACTATCTAAATATCATTCATATTAATTAAATACAATAATAGTTGGAAATTAAAAGTATTGTTATCTAGTTATATTAGAGTTAATTAAATTAAATCATTGTACTAGATTAGAAACATTAAAATTAATATCATTAGTGATAGAAACAACTTTTAAATAGTTTAGATGGAAAAACATTAAGGCCCCCTTCGCTTTCCTCGGAACGACTCCTTGAAAGAAATCCTGGCCGAAATTGTTACTTAATTTATATAAGCTTTCATTAGCCGGAATCAATCCTGGCCTCGTTCTGCCATAACCGAACGAGCCTTGATTGTATTTAAGTTAGCATCTAACATTAGCTATTAATTATATATATATATTCAATAATTTCACCGAGTGCTTAATTCTTCACCGATATTGCTAATTTCAAAAATAATTTTATTTTATTTTATTTTATTTTTGATATGTTACATATTAAATCAATAGATAGATAAAATAATAAAATATATATCTATATTAGAATTGGATACTCGCGTACTCCCTTCATCTTATAACAAAAGTCATTTCTAACCTTATTATAGAGTTAATATAAAATATTTACTATTCTCATTTTTTAATGTATCTTTCTCTTTGTCCAATAATCTCAGTCTCTATCCCATTTTCTATGCATCTTATTTTTTACTCCTTATTAATTCATCACATGCTCAGAGTAACAGAGTTAGAACAGCAAACAATGGGGGGCGTAGGGAGGAGGCCAAGAGGGAGTAACCATCAAACATTTTTCGCTCCTACAAGCATGATGGGACGGTGGGAGTGGGACCATGTGCCCCGAGGTGACGTGCCCTCGGACGATCCGTGCGTGAGGTTACACGTGAAACCGAACTTTCTGCCAAGTCAATTGTCAACAACAAAATTTACCTATCTTCTGTCAAGAGTAAGGGCCTGTTTAGTTCCTTAAAACTCAAAAAAATTTGCATAGTATCTATCACATCGAATCTTTCAGCACATGCATGAAGTACTAAATGTAGACGAAAAAAACTAATTACACAGTTGGGTGAGAAATCGCAAGACGAAACTTTCGAACCTAATTAGTCTATAATTAGACACTAATTACCAAATACAAACGAAAGTGCTACGGTAGCCAAAACCCAAAATTTTTTAGATCTAAACGGAGCCTAAGATTCAGGATCATCTTTAGGCACGACCATCTTCTGTAGAAACAGTACTACGCATCTGGTGGCAATGTAGGCAAAGGCGGAAGGTGATGTTGCAATTTTTATACTCGATCAAGATCAACCGGGTAACGCTAATAGTAAAATCGGGTAAAATGCATGTGCATTCTTACACTACCAGAATTAGTAGCTTCGCCGGCCTAAAAAACACCCGGCAAAGGCTTTGCCGAGTGTTACACTCGGTAAACGGCACTCGACGAACAAAGACTCGACAAAGCTGTCTTTGCCGAGTGTTTTTTGTCGAGCACTAGCCAAACACTTAAAACCCGTGTCACCAGGCCGCCACCACCACGCCGCCGCGGCCGCCACCATGCCCGCCGCCACCACCACGTCCCCACCACCACGCCCGCCGCCACCACCACGCCGCCGCGGTAGGGCATGCATTAGCCATGCTGCGATGATGCTCAGAAAGTTTAGGTACAACGACGACATACCGTACACATCCAAGTTGGAAGATGTGAAGTCTTCCTACGGACGAGAGGCCAGCGAGAAGCTGCCTTTTCCTGCACGGCCAAGAGAGAGAGAGAGGCACATCAATAGTGCAAGGGAGATGTTTGATGTTATGCTTACACGAAGGTCGGAGGAAATCTCCCATGCGCTCCTGCCCTACTTAGGAGGGCTACCACGCGGATGCTGGCTTCGCCGGTGGCCAGTGGCGGATGTAGAACAGAATTAAAGGGGGGCTGGTCTCTTCTTCTTCCTCTCTCTCTCCTCATTTTTCTTCTTTCCTCCACCTCTTCTTCTCCCTCACCCTCCCCATATTTTCATTGATGCACCAGCTGTAGGGGGCTGGAGCCCCCCAGCCCCCCTATAGATCCGCCCCTGCCGGTGGCCATCCCACGCCACGGTCGGGCAGCCGCGCTCGCATCGCCTCGCCGCCTCGCTGGTGCGCCGCGTCCGCACCACAGGCCAAGGAGACGCAAGGCCTGCCTGAGGAGCTGGCTGTTGCTCCCTTTTGGGCAGCCGAGTAGGGAGCGGAGCAGGGCACCGACGTGCCGCGTAGTTGAGTCACGGACCGAGGCGACGGGGCGCCGCGCAGCATAGCAAGACCGCCCGCCGGGCGGCTTGCAGCCGGGGAAGAGCGAAGAGGCCGAGACGCCTGGGGCCGGGGAGCATCGCCGAGAGTTATAGTATAGGAGTTTGCCGAGTGTCCTATATCTAACACTCGACAAAGCAGTGTTTGCCGAATGCCAGATTGAGAGCACTCGACAAACCTTTTTTTCCCTCCTCTTCCTTCTTTGAAATGCAATTAAATGGACCACTGTCATTGGTCGTGTTTCCTGAATAAGATGTTCGAAATTTCTTTTCATTTCCTGGGTAAGGCCTCACACTAGACTCAATAATATGAATATCATTTTTCTACTCATTTTATTCTATTATTTGAATCATTTGCAGTTCAAATTTGACTTATACCAAAAAAATCTTTGAAATGCAATTAATTAATTAAATATAGCAAACAGATCAAGAATATACCAAATCTTAACATGGAGTACCACATGTTGTATGTGGATAGTAGAAAAAGTTTTAAGGTCAGAAGAGAAAAAAAACTTATTTATTTGTCGAGTTCCAAAAAAAACACTCGGCAAAATTATTTCTATGCCGAGTGCTAAAGAAAAACACTCGGCAAACTTACTTCTTTGCCGAGTGCCCCTAACGGACACTTGGCAAACTCCTAACGGCCGGCACACTAACTAACGGATGTCTACGTGGCGGTTTTTTGCCGAATGTCTCTGTTTTGCCGAGTGTTTTTCCTAGTTTGCCGAATGATCTTTTTTCAGCACTCGGCAAAGATATTGGTATGCTGAGTGTCGTTATTTTGCCGAGTGTGGTTTCTGAAGCACTCGACAAACAGCTTTTTTTGCTGAGTGCCCGATGAAATGCACTCGGCAAATCTTTTGGCACTTAGCAAATCTGTTGTTTCCAATAGTGTTAGGACTTGTTTGTTACTGAAGGTTAATGCTAAAAAAATAGAATTAGTTAAATTTTACATGTGGGCTTAAAGCTAGTCACTCCTCTGACTTGTTGTTACTAGATTATTAGCTGGACACAACTGAAACAAGAGCTAATAGTATATTACGAAGAATGTACTTCTCAGTTCTCCCGTTCCAACTTCCAAGCAAGAGGCCAAGAACTAAGAGGGAAAACTACATATCTAGATATAGCAATATCTAGGTGTATAAAAAGAAACTATGCATCTAGATAGAAAAAATTAAAACAATTTATAATTTGGAACGTAGGATATATGTATCTATCAGTTGATCCTCAACCATGCACCATCTATAGCTATTGGAAATAATTTAATAAGTTTATGGACTCTAATATATAATCTCAAAATCATGACTTAGACAACAAGTTTTAGGACCACCTTTTATTATAAATATAGGGGGTGTATTATATTTTGGGGAACCCCATTATTATGTTCAAGGTCCAATTACTTAATTTAGGGGCTTGCGAAATAATATTTATAGTCCATTTGTAGTGCCTAGTCCTTTTTTTAACAAGCCCCACCGGAGGCAATACCGAAATGGGATTACTAAATATCTTCTAGGAGATTCCTGTTTATGTTTTCTTCCACTTTTTTATGCTCTAGATGTTGTTAAGATTCGTGCTCACCTAAATAACAATTTGCGCTGTCTTTCTGCTGGATTTCTTTTCTGTATATGGAAGATAGCTCCCATAAAAATCTTCCATTACTTGTGTCATGTGATGTACATGTGCTGTTTTTTTATTTGAGCTTTGTTGTACCATGTGACGTGGCAACTTCTGATTTGTTGAAAAAAGTGGAAGATAATAAACATAAAATTCTTTCACAAGATGTGTAGTCACCCCCCTATAAAAGAGGGAGATGGGGATTCACTTCCCTCACTCATTCGGATCTCTCCCTTCTTCTCTCCTTCTCTCTCTCATTTTTTTGTTGACTAAACCGACACATCGCGAGCACTTGAAATTGGAGGCTTCATTTTAGCTTTACCTACAGTTGTTCACTTGCTTTGAAAGATGATCTTAGTGTACAACATCCTCAAAAGTCCAATGATGCATAAATTTGTATATACAAGTGCAGATGACAAGTGGTATCTTGGAAGTTCTATGACATACATCACTGTAATAGGGAATCTCTTCTTAATGGTGACTTTTGCATACTAAAAAATATGATCCGACACTGTCGTTGCTAATGAAAAGTGGAGTGAATTGAGCTATTGTTTACGGTAGTTAACAACCATTATAAACCATCAATTAAACATGTTTCATTGGGGAAACAACTCCAGGTCCTTGCATTACCACCTAATTTGGGGATCCTGTTGAATGGCGTTATAGTCACAGCATGTATCATTGGTTCCAGATTCTCTATCCCTTTCACCTCGGACATTGCTTCTGATGGGGAGTAAAGTTGCCGGATAAGAAAATTGATCTGTGGCTCACTCAGTCTAGACCACCTCTTCATCAGTAAGGAAAGGGCAAGCTCACACTCATCGAGTGTGCATAGAGAACCATGTAGCAGTGAGAAACTGTTGAAGTAATGCACATCGTGAAGTTTTACAGACTCCAACAAATAGTTCAAGAATATGGCACACGCCATCCTTAGCTGCAGTGGCGTAGGTTTTGTGCCATCATATTCAAAGAGTAGCTAGCAAGCAAGCTTGACAGCTTCCGGGCCCATCAGAATGATTCCATGATCACGGCCGGGGCAGAGTCCCTTATCACTGTAGTCAGACTCAAAGTCTAAATGTATGGTCCGCCCATCAATCATATATGGATTTGAAGCTGAATTCTTGTACTCGAACACCCCATTCTTATTCTCCCAAGCATAGTTCCATCCTTCCCTTTCGTCACTTATCAGTTTGAAGTAGTATTGTTTATCACCTTCTTTGTAGGTTACTTTGATGTAGATAGTGCCACTTATGGCTATTGTGAAGATCGTCTTCTTCAGCCCCAACAGGCTGCTGATGTCAAGAACTTTACCATGCACACAGTTGTAAAGTCTGATATGTCCAATACACTTATCATATCCTGCCTGAAGAGCTGACAGTGGCCCATTTAATGGCCAGTGCATAATATTCCACCAATGACAGTGGTCCATTTAATGGCCAGTAAACATGTATAAGGGCATAAATATAATCACCAATGAAGGTTTAGGGGTTTAAACTAATAAATTCCACGAGTTTTGGTGAATCTATGTTTCTAGCAGGGTTTATCCAGAAAACCGTCAAGAAGGACCTAATCGTCAAAGTAAATTACAGAATTATGCCGCGGCACCGAGGTGGGAAGGATCTAGAAGGGTCCAGAAGGCAAATCACCGAAGCTTGGGCCATTTAGCCATAGTAGTGGGCCGGTCGGCCCACTAGGGAGGCCGACCGGCCTAGTACGGTGCCTAGTCGCTCTCCCCTTCGACGTGGACTCTCTCACCGCCTTTGAGGACGCATCTAAGCCGTTGCTTAAGTCAGTTTGATCTAAGGGCTCATGTTGCACCCTCAGGACTGTATAACCAGACCCTGTCCCCCTCCCTGGAGATCATCCTAAAACTCTAATTCATATCCTCTTAGTCAGAATAAATTGAGAGGCATCCCATGAATGGATCAAACTCGCAGAGCTAACTATCAAGAGAAGATTAGTCCTCCTTAGGATCTAGTCTTATAATTAGAAATAGTGAGATAGAGAGTGAGGGAAGAGTTTGGAGGAGATGTCGGCCTGTTGGTGCTCTCTCTACGGCTTGTACCTTGGCGGATTCAAGTTCTACCTGAGCTTGCTTCTGGGATTTCTCTGGAAATCAACTTCTGATTCAAGTAAGCATCTTGTTTATATTGTTCTTCAGGTTCACGACTCTCTTGAGTGCTTTATTTTTGTTCTAGAGGGAGTAAAGTATTAATCATAGGTGTAAGCGTGGTGCTTAGACTTAGGTTAATCGTGGATACCCCCTACATTCTAGATCGATGGTAGCTCACGAGGGTGACTCTTATAGCCTCGTTTAATCCTTTGTAGTCCACCTCCCGTCTGTAGGCGCACGTAGGACTCGGTTACTAAGGAAAGCATCCTCTATTGGTGTCTTCCCTTAAGTAATGTCCCTAGTAGAACAGTAGAAGACATAAGCTTACCCAAGTCAGAACTAGAGACCCTTAGTTATCCTCTCTACGCTCCTGTTTATCCTAACCTTGTTGCTACTCCTAGATTAGATTAGACTTTAACCTAATCATTACCCCCTTGTTAAGTTAGACCGTAGTTAGTCTCACACGTTTCCCTATGGATACGATACTTGAAATACTTTCGGGTGAAAGCTACAGCGGTATCCATGCACTTGCAGATTTATCTGTGTGCGTTAAATATACCAACAAGCTTTCTGACACTGTTGCCGGGAAAACGGTTGCTGAATTAACTTCAAGCCTAGCTTAACTTTTTATCTTTTATTATTTCTTTTACTTTTTCGTTTAGCATGGATTCCACTTCTATTTATCAATATCCTAAACCCATGAGCGCGAGCTTCGGACCACCAAAATCCTCAGAGCCTATCCTAACACCTTGTTATGAGCTACGCCTGTGTTTAATAAAACTGATTCGGGATCAATCCTTCTCGGGAGAAGGCGATGAAAACCCATACTCACACCTACGAGAGTTTGAGCAGAGCTGTGCATGCTTGCGTATCGTTGGCATGTCTAATAAAACCTTAAGATGGAAGTTGCTTCCGTTCTCTTTGACGGAAAAAGCTAAAACATGGTATAGTCAAACCGTAGGAAGTATGCAAGGAGATTGGGAAACGCTATGCTCTAAATTTTGTTTACGTTTCTTTCCCATCTCTAAAGTAGTTAGCCTTCGAAAAGAGGTTCTAAATTTTAAATAACTAGAAGAAGAATCTCTTGGTACATCATGGGAACGTATTAATAGTCTCATCATCATTGGCCCGGACCTTGCCATTTCAGACCCGATGCTCCTTCAATATTTTTATATGGGTCTTTGCAAGGATTCTGCGCAAACCCTTGATTTAGCCTCTAGAGGAGCTTTTCTTCATTTGTCTGCTAGTAAAGCAAGGTCTATGCTTAATAGAATTAATGGAATTACTCCCTGCACTAGCATTCATAATGAACTCCTCAAAAGAGAGAAGAAATCATCTCTAGAACAAGGAGAGAAAGTTTTGATAGCCAAAACACAACCAGTCCACTCCCAAGATTTAGCTGTCAATCCTCAACCATCAATACCCCAAAATCCCCTAAGGGAAGAAGAAATTCCACCTTTAGAAATCCCTGTTGAAATTAAGGATGATCTCCTTGGTGCTGGTTTTGGGAGGACATTAAATTCTCGTCTTCATAAGAGACCTTCGAGTGAATATAATTCAAATCCTCTTAAGAAGGGATCTCTTGGGAAGCGTCCTTATACCCATTTAGGATATTGGGAGGAATTCGAGGATGGCATGTCTAGTAATGCCATAGAAGGAGAGCCAAGCCAATTAGAAGCCAATCCTATTCTCTCCCCTTCTATGCTCACATTAGATATTTTATCTGAATCCATCTCTTAACCCATCCTTGACCCCGATGATCCCTCTTATGCTCTTTCTCCTAAGTCTCATGATGACCCTAGAAATCCACTAAGACAACAAAAGTATAGGAGTCACGAAGACCATAAGGATGACCAAAAAGATCAACGACAATGGCTGTAATGTATGAAGAACTCATATGCCATTGCTAAAGAATGGATGGACAAGGACAAAGCCTTATGGGTAGAATCCAAACTTGGCCTAGATTCAAACAGTAAATCAATCTCTTTAATAAACATGACTCATCCAAGTTTGGAGGAAGCCTTAGATGAAATCAACCTGAGAGCCACCAATCCATGGGAAATCTTGGACAATAAAACATCCAATGACTGTCATAGGCATGGAATGATGGAGACAATATTTTCGCCTATAGACATTCATGAAGAAACACCCATAGAGCTTGAAAAGGAAGATAACATCAATGAGCATAGAAGTTATTTCATGAACACCTCATCAAATCCATGCTCACATGAGAAATCTTCTGAATCAATTGGTCTCTCTAATATTGCCATACATGAGATCTTTAATCCCCTCATCTTCCTTGTTCATAAAAACTTTGAAAGGGTGGTTGTAGATGCATATGTTTATCATAAATATTGTAGATCTCGTTGTGTCAATCTTGAGATAGACACAAAGGTTGATGTTGAAGGGGAAACCACTTCACCAACTTGAAACACAATTCGAAGGTTTTCCAAGGATGAGCTTTTGTCCTAAAGCAAGCACTTTCGGTAAGCAACATGAGCTTTCACTTTTTGTTATAATACCCTTGTGAAGTAAGCATAGAGATACAATTGTGAAAATATCCATGCGGGTATTTTTGTCACTAACCATTCCAGGTTTGAAGCAAAAAGAATGAAGGATGACGACTCAAGGTATGTCCAACCAATTATCATACAACATTTAATCACATCCATCTAAACTTGATTTTGCATGAGCAAAATTCAAGCATGGGGGGTGAACTTCTCTGAAAAATCTTATGCCATATTGCTAATTCATCTTGGTTGTCTCTACCTTTAAGCCATGCTCAATTTGCTAGAAAATAATCATGCTCTTTCATCTCTATTAGAATAAATCTCTGTAATGCTTTCATGTCACCTTTGTTTACTATAGCATGCTTAAGGTTTGGGGTATGTTCATACACTTTTTAAATTAAGCGCGGTGCTTAGTTTAGAAGTGCTGGTCTTATTTCCAAAAAATTTAGTACTCAATCCATCCCAAATTGTAAGACGTTTGACTTTTTTGATACCAAGTTTGATCACTCGTCTTATTCAAAAATTTGTGTAAAATATCACTTCTTTCGTCGTGGTTTGGTTTATTAATAAAAATTCTTCAAGAATGACTTAAATTTGACTATATTTGTACAAATTTTTTGAATAAGACGAGTGGTCAAACTTAGAGCAAAAAAAGTCAAACGTCTTATAATTTGGGATGGAGGGAGTACCTTCCTAAATCAAATTAGACGTGGTGTCTAGGTTGATTTTTGAGCCGATAGTATGTTGTAGTAGATACTGAATATTTTGTTGGACTAACCTTTATAGGACATTCTCAATTCAATTTAGGTAGGTCACGAGATAAATTCAAATCAAAGATGAAGCAAGGCACATTTTGAACTCTAATAAGTTTGCACAAAGAAGACACAGCTCATTCATCATGAATGGATAAACTGTAAGTATCAAAGATCATTCACTTTGTCTTCAGCTGTAAGTTACCTTTGCCTTGAGCATGTCTGTATAGAACATGATAAACAAAAACTATACTAAAATAATTCTAATACTATCTTTTCATTAGCATAGAAGAAAATTACAAAATTCTAGTCAAACAACCCATGTTAAAAAATTATACATTCCTTCGGGTATGTGTTGTCCACTAATCCTTTGCAGGCATAAAACAATGAGTGAGGCAAAAGATCTAACAAGGTGTCAAAAGATCAAAGAGTAGAAATATGGCATGACAAAAGAATGAGAAAGGAATGGTGCAATCTAGGAGACAAGAAGTTCATGAACAGCTCAAGCTGCGAGACTAGCCGAACAAGGAAAACTTCAAGAAAAAAGGAAGGACCATCATGAGTCATCTACCCTTCGTCATATGGTGTCTTCATGCTCTAATGAAAAAGTAACATCCTAAGGTAAACGGTCATTATTAAAAAGAGTTTCTCCTTGATTCTGATAGGTATATAAATAAAGAATAAATATGTTTGCGTTACAACTTCATTCCTTGATCCAACCTGATTAACTCAACATATTTAGTTCTTTAAGCTTGTTCCTAGCACCACTTTCTTGATCTCATAGTCTTAACCAAATGAGCTAACATATTGCACATCTTATCTCTGAAGATGATAGTCATAATCATGTAAAGATTGATACATTATATAGAGATAGACAATCCTTCTATGGATTAAGCAATTCAACCATTTCTGCTAAGTGAACTTAAATGTTACATTTATGCTGAACCTTTTGATCTTACCACCCATGGTATAAATGAATAAAACACACAACCTCAACTTCATCTTGTTCAATGTGCGAGAATAAATAAAGTTTTGGTTCTGTTGTTGTTTTTTCACCAACAGAGCCCATACACTTGATCTCTACCCTATCTTATGAGCAGGACACACTTCAAGCAAAATATAGGGGAGAACAGTCGATTCTCCAAATTTCTACAAGTGAAAGTCCTAAACCTATCAAACCAAAATAGAAACTCAATACTAAGATGGGTTTGACGGAAGAAGGTAACATCATCATCAGAGACAACGTCACAAGATATGCAGCCATCTAGGTCTTCATCGCTGAGACCGGATGATGTACCCGAAAGGTAAATGACTCTTCTCCAGCCGAGTCCTGTCCGAAGGACTTAAAAATCTAAACCCTGTCCTTGAGGTAACATTGGTAGTTATCCATATTTATTTTTTAGCATTGCATGAATTATTTTCACTTTTAGCATATTTATTTTTCTACATTAGCATTTTATTTAGAAAAGAAAAATAATAAAAATTTCTTCATTACTCCATTACACCATTGCATCATAAGGCCTAAAGCCCCATGTGAATAAATCTATGGTGTGTAAAAGCTCGTAGGAATATTTATCGTGGTGGCATAAAAATAAAAATACCATCCATTCATATTTTCTTTTTGCATATCATAAATAAAAAAATCTAAAAAATATATTAAATAGACATCCTGTTAGAACTTGGTCAATTAGGAAATCTTTCTAAACCTCCAAGGACAACAAATCTCTAAATGGTTGATTGCTAACCTCTTATCCTAATATGTGTCACAAGTTTTGGTGTTCTTGTTGAAGTATTTTGTAGGATGATCAAGAGTAATGCCATCCATCCGAAGTACATTCTTGCGAACCGCTGCTACACCCACTACGCGAGGAACACAACTTCTGGAGGGATAAGAAAGACCACAACAATATCCATCTTGGGGGAGGAGCATCCTCCATGTATCAAAGCTAAGTATTTCTTTCTTTTTTTGATTCTACTATTTTGAAGTTTGCTTCATATTTATAAAAGAAATAAAAAGATGCATAACAAACTAAAACAAAATAAAAATTTATCTTAGCTATATATATTAATAAGGTGTGATTTTAAATCATGAGAACAAAATAAAAGTATGTGTCTAGTTTTCTATTTTTAAGAGTTGAATAAAATACAGAGGACTCAGAAAAATCTCCTAAATGAAAATGATGAATAGTTGCTCTGTTGTAATTCCTTTTAAGTACCTAGTTTTCAACCTCGAATTATCCCGAGTTTTGGATACGACTGATTTGATATAAAGATTTACTCTGAACTCAAAACTCGTGGGTAGCGAATGCTTGATCTAAGTCTAGGTAATTGACGGATATGATATAAGAAGGTCTGAGCTGCTATTTATCTTGTTCCAAGTAACACTAAAGTTTTGGAGATTTATCTTTTAAAAAATACAAAAATACTATGATGAGTTCCTGTATGACAAAGCTTGAATTCCCACCAGAGCCATACATGCTATTTAGGCTAGAAAAACTTCCACATATATGCTGCTTGCTTTTGCAATGAGTTTTGTCAAGCTTTGTTGACCCTTATGAGAGGTTTGTCATGCTCTTAAAATCAAGATCACGTACACACCACCAAAAAAATGTTCTACTCCTACACTGGGAGTGATCCCAAAAATATGCATGTTAGGTTTTCCATCCATCAAATAAATGCTCCAAGTTTTTGTTATTATCTCTCAAAAGTTTTGGTGCAGAAAAGAGACATGAGGTTATGCAAAAGTTATTCATAAAAAAAGAAGAAATTGAAAAAAATGGGCAAGTGTTCGAAATATCTAAAACAATGAGTACTTAGATGCCCGCCTGAAAAAAGAGAGAAGAGATGAGTAAGATAGCCCCTGTTCTCTAACAAATGTTTCCAAGTTTCAAAAGAGAGACCAGTTTTCAAGGAGCATAGTAGAATTAGGTTAGCCACCATATATTCCGCACACATGCACATCATGATTTGATTGTATGACTCAACTCTCTTTGGATCCGTTGTTTGACTTTACAATATATGCATTGCAAGTATGCCCTAACTTTCTCCCTACCTATGAACTCCACATAAGTCTTAGTGGTAGAAAGAGAAATAGGTATAACATCTTCGTTGTCTTGGTGAGGATCCACAAATACCACATATATTGAGAGACTTGAGAGTGTCATATAGTGGGATCTCTGAGTTTTATTTTGAAAATTTATAAAAACTCTAGGAAAATGGTGGAACAAAGAACTTGAGACATAGTGCTTGACTTGATCATTCTGTCTTTCAATTGCTCAAGATCCAAGTAACGGCTGAGAAGCCCCATGGTTGAAGGTAATATAGGTAAGTTTGAAAGTCAGATCAGTTTATTCGGAGGAGAATTTTTTATTGAACACATGTGTACTTTTGAGGCATGAAAGCATAGTAGCAACTCCTGATCTATTGCTGAGTTTAGCTTTGCTACGAGACTAGCAAAGGTTAAGCTTGGGGGAATTGTTGACGGTAGTTAACAACCATTATAAACCGTCAGTTAAACATGTATAAGGACATAAATATAATCACCAATGAAGGTTTAGGGGTTTAAACTAATAAATTCCATGAGTTTTGGTAAATCTGTGTTTCCAGCCGGGTTTATCCAGAAAATTGCCAAGAAGGACCTAATCGTCAAAGTAAATTACAGAATTCTATCGCGGCACCGACGTGGGAAGGATCTAGAAGGGTCTAGAAGGTAAATCACAGAAGCTTGGGCCATTAGGCCATAGTAGTGGGCTAGTCGGCCCACTAGGGAGGCCGCCCGACCCAGTACGGAGCCCAGTCGCTCTCCCCTTCGACGTGGACTTTCTCACCGCCTTTGAGGATGCATCTAAGCTGTTGGTTAAGTCAGTTTGATCTAAGGGCTCACGTTGCACCCTCAGGACTATATAACCAGACCCTGCCCTCCTCCCTGGAGATCATCTTGAAACCCTAATTCATATCCTCTTAGTTAGGATCAATTGAGAGGCATCCCATGAATGGATCAAACTCTCAGAGCTAGCTATCAAGAGAAGATTAGTCCTCCTTAGGATCTAGTCTTATAATTAGAAATAGTGAGATAGAGAGTGAGGGAAGAGTTTGGAGGAGATGTCGGCCTGTCGGTGCTCTCTCTACGGCTTGTACCTTAGCAGATTAAAGTTCTACCTGAGCTTGCTTCTGGGATTTCTCTGGTAATCAACTTCTGATTCAAGTAAGCATCTTGTTTATATTGTTCTTTAGGTTCACAACGCTCTTGAGTGCTTTATTTCTATTCTAGAGGGAGTAAAGTATTAATCGTTGGTGTAAGCGTGGTGCTTAGACTTAGGTTGATCATGGATGCCCCTATATTCTGGATCGATTGTAGCTCACGAGGGTGACTCTTATAGCCTCGTTGAATCCTTTATAGTCCACCTCCCATCTGTAGGCGCACGTAGGACCCGGTTACTAAGGAACACATTCTCTGTTGGTGTCATCCTTTAAGTAATGTCCCTAGTTCAATAGTAGATGACATAAGCTTACCCAAGTCAGAACTAGAGACCCTTAGTTATCCTCTCTACGCTCCTGTTTATCCTAACCTTGTTGCTACTCCTAGATTAGATTAGACTTTAACCTAATCATTACCCCCTTGTTTAGTTAGACCGTACTTAGTCTCACATGTTTCCCTGTGGATACGATACTTGGAATACTTCCGGGTGAAAGCTACAGTGGTATCTGTGCACTTGTGGATTTATCTATGTGCGTTAAATAAACCAACAACGATGCATAACTTCAATTTTCTCCTCCATTAGCTAAAGTTTCACAAGAAGAAATAGTGCAAGATTGTGAAGAGTACAAGGCATACAAAATCTTGTTGACTGAATAAATTATGTTGCTATCGTTACTTTCAACAGGATTCCAAGAAGAGAAGATAGTAACAAGAATGTGGCAGTGGTGTAGGTGTTTCAAACCGTTGACTAGTAAATTTCTAGATTGCGCATCTGGCTCGGATGGTGTGCTTAGAAGACACAAGGTTTATACTTGTTCGAGCAGAACGTCCCTACGTCCAGTTCGTAGTCGATGTTGCTTGTGTTACTAGCACTGAATGTTTGTAGTAGGGATTACAAACAGGCGAGAGAGGGAAGGTCCGAAGTCTCTGATGCTGTGTGTTCGCGTGTGTTGTGAGTGTGGGAGTCGAATCCCCTCTCAGAAGGCCCTGCCTCCCTTTTTATACGAGAAGGGGAAGAAGCTGGTTACAGAGAGAGAGAGAGTAAAATAGAGAACTAGAGACCAAGGAGGAAAAAAGCCTTATGGGGTCGCGTCATTCTTCCTTTCCTCTCCGCGGGTCCCGTCGATGTTGTAGGCAGTGACACGGATGGGCTCACGTCATGCCCCTGTTCATCACTGGCGCTATGCATGGACGCCGTCAGCTCGTCGTGGTGCCCCTCTCTGTAGTGACGGGCAGCGTGGTTGATGGACACTTGTATCGGAAGCCATATGGGATTTGGTGGCACAGTGTTCGCACGCCCGCCACTATATGTGGCGTGTGTTTTTGGTCGTGGCTCATTATGACCAGGGGTCACATCAAGACGTGCCAGCCCTCATCGTGGTGTTATAGGATTGACCGAGGGCCCACGCATTTGGACCCGTGGAACCGTCTTAGACTCCCTCGAGCAAGGTAGAAAGTCGCCCGAGGGATTGAGCAAGGCGGAGGGTTGCCTGAGGGATCGGGTGAGTCAGAGCCCGCACCCTCGGGGTTGGGCAAGGCAGAAGATCGCTTGAGGGATCGGGCAAGGCGGAGGATCACTCAAGGGATTGGGCAAGTCGGAGCCCGTACCCTTAGGGTCAGGCGAGGCGGAGGGTCTCCCGAGGGATCAGGTGAGTCAGAGCCTACACCCTTGGGGTCGGGCGAGGTGGAAGATCGTCCGAGGGATAGGGCAAGATAGAGGGTCGCCCGAGGGATTGGGCGAGTCAGAGTCCGCACCCTCAGGATCAGGCTAGTCAGAAGATCACCCGAAGGATCAGGCGAACTGGAGGGTCGCCCGAGGGATCAAGCGAGGTGGAGTTCGTATCTCCTGGGTCGGGTGAAGCCATGGCAACGCCCCTTACCGTCTGAGTGGATCAGTCATTGATGACCGTCAATCCCTCTTGTCTGGGTATCCTAAGTATTGATACCCGACAGTAGCCCCCAAGCCCCCAAGCGATCCTAGTGGGTTCAGTCAGGGATCCTTTGATTGTCCGGGGGTGCGCACGAGCGCACCCGATGGGTGTAGCCCCTGAGCCTATGGAGGGGTTTGAGTGCTCCTTCATAGGCTTTCACGTGTGGGCACATCAGGATCCTTGCTCGTCCTCCATGACTTAGGGGATGCCCTAGCGAGGTTATAGTGATCGATCCATTGTCGGTATGCGACCATGCAATGGGTCTCCTTGCGATTCCAAGCCCCTGAGCCCCCGCTCGTTGTAGGGGTCCGGTTGAGGGGTCGGTTCGTCCTGTGATCGTTCTCCCTCAAGCGTTTCTTCGATGAAATGGAGGGGTTGAGCCATGCCATGCTTTCCTCGATGGATGAGTCACGGTGCTCGGTGAGCTGCTGACGGGTTGGTTCAAGTGGAGCCCCGATGTCCCATTCGTGGGGGTCCAACGTGGGCTAGCTGATGACCAGCTCTAGATTCCAAGGGGTCGTTGCCTTTCTTCGAGGAAAAACCATGGATTGAACTCTGATCAGGACTTGAACATGGGTCAGGATGCCCTCAGCGCTCGTGCGCTTGGGTTTTGGCCACTAGCGGGCCCATCCCTTTCCACCCCTCGCTCTAAAGGCACCCTAGGGCGGTTGTGAACCCGTCAGTGGGCCAACCTTCAAACCCTTGGGCCGTAATGGGCCATAGGAGCGTGTTTAAGCCCTGTATCCCTTCTTACCTGCAACAGATCTCAGTGGATCCAATGAGAGGTGAAATATTCGGTGTGTCCCCTGAGGGGATGGCCAGATGGCACGTGCACATGCCCTACGATGAGAAGCGGTGACAAGACGCAGCGGGTGTGGGGATCTAGGCGGGCGGTTGGCTCCTTGCCTCTGTTATCCCCTATAAAACCAAAGGTTAGCCCCCTGGGTTTTATTCATGCTCCTGCACCCTTATCTTCGAAGCCCTGTCGCCATCACCAGCATTAGGGTTCCTCGTCTCCACATCCTCGGCTTTGAAGCCCTGTCAGCATCGCCAGCGTTAGGGTTCCTTGCCTCCGCATCCTTGCCACCGCCGAACTCGCGTTCATCCACCCCCACCTTCGATGGATCTGTGGTGCCGCTCTGACATCACCCTCCAGCGCATGGATGGCCTCATCTGACGTGGTCTTCTCCACGCATGGATCGTGGCTGGGGAGTGGGTGCTGCCCAAAGACAAGGAGTCGCTATCAGCGCTGGACGGCTATGTCGTGTCATTCGCGTACTTCCATGAGTGCGGGCTCACGACCCTCGCCCATCAATTCCTCCAGGGGTTGCTCTCCTACCACAAGATCGAGCTGCAGCACCTCAACCCCAATGGGGTCTAGCACATGGCTGCTTTCGTCGCGTTGTGCTAAGGATTCTTGGGGATCGGCCCCCACTTCGACTTGTGGAGGTACTTCTTCGCTATCAACCTCCAGAAGAGAGAGAGAGAGGGGCTGGCCAGAGCTGCATATGCCGATGGGGTGTGCCAGCATCGAACTTCGGAACAACCAGGCCAAGGAGTACCTATCCATGCGGCTATCAACCTCCAACAAGGGGTGGCACTCGCAATGGTTCTATTTAAAGAACGACGCCGCCGTCCCTTTGCCAAAGTTCTCTGGGCGTGTGATCAAAGAGGCCCTAGATATCTAGAGGAAGGGGGCATCCTAGAGAAGGACAAGAAGAAGATCCTAGACTACGTCGCTGCCATTAGGATCCTGAAGGAGCTCTTCCTGAAAGGGTTCGGAATCATCAGGCCGTACCACACGAGGAGGATGGCGCTGCTGATGGCGCGGGCGCTTCAGCTCCACCTGATGGTGCCTAGCGCGTCGCTTGAGGGAACGACACTTGTTGATGAGGCGCTCCTCATCTTTGAGATTGCATAGTGCATCAAGGATGTGATGGAGACCTCGCGGGATGACGCGGGAGCCATCCTCGACTTCGTCCTCCCGGTGCCGGGGCATCCTCCGATACGGCCAAAACTTGGTTTTGTGCAGTTCGTAAGTTTCCTCCTTTCCAACCTCCTCTTCTCGAATTGATTTCCTAACTTTTGTTGATCAGACTTTGAGATGGGATGGGGCCAGCTGAGGGATCTCGTCATGGACCACCCGATGCTGTTGCCGAGGGATCCAGACGTGAGGGCGTCAAACCACGCCGAGAACGAGCGGCGAAGGAAGGCGAAGGAGGACAGGAGGAGAGAGTAGCAATGAAGGCTGCGAGCATGGGAATGGGGAGAGGACACCGACGAGGATGACAACAACAACGATGAGGAGTCGGAGGAGGAAGAAACGGTAGATGACAACAACGAGTGGGACCAATTGGAGAATGAGGACGCGCTGAGAAATATTGATTCGTCATTGCAGGTGACGAGACCCCTCCCATTCCATGGAGAGGGCATGTCATAGGAGCCAACGGCGGTGGGGGGCACCGCCGACGTGCCTCGGGAGCCGATAAGGGCGAGTGGCCCTGCCCTGTCTAGACCCTCAGAGCAAGGGGAGGGCTCAAAACACCCTCGTTCTAACGAGATGGAGCAGGGGTCCGATGGCTCGTCCCCCAAACGTGTCTGCCGTCTAGTGGCGCCAAGGTGAGCTACCAACTCATCTATTCTTTTTTATCAGACTCTGTCGTGGCTTATGTTTCTTACCTCTTGCAGCGCTAGTAGGCATCGGACCCCTTGGTGCTGGTGCTAAAGAAGAGCATCACCCTCTGAGTCTCGTGGCAATGGCCGGCTAGGGTCGTGCTCAGATCGGACAGGAGCGGCGCTGGGGTGGCTACAACGCTGGCTAGGTAGGTGCCGCCTGCAGCGGCGTTAGCGCCCTCGGGGGAGCAGGTGGATGCGGGTGCACGGGAGGCACCTACAGCAGGTGTGGGACAGCCGGCCGTGGCCACAATACCGATGGTGGTGATGGGATGGATGGAGCTGCCAACCACGCTAATGGCACCGTCCGCGGTGGAGTAGACGAGGGTGGAAGCGTCCGCAGCGCACCTAGAGGAGGTAGCGTAGCTGGTCGCGACCCCACCATCGCAGATGGTGGTGATGACGCGGCCCATGCCGTCGGCGGTGCAAGAGGTGTAGTCTGAGGCGGGTCAGACGGGGGGAGGACACAGTCGAGGTGTCCCCGGAAGTCATGGCAATGGGGAAGGGGTCCGCATCTGCACTGCTGGCCCCTTCCGCCACTGGAGAGGCCATCCTAGCGGAGGCGTCACTACGGGAGAGATAGGCAGCACTCAGGGCCACCGAGGAGTCATCCCAGGCCCTAATCCTGGCGGGCGGCGACGCACAATCGCAGGGAGAGCCCCTACTTCGGTGGATGGACCGGGAGGATCCGACGTCAACGCTCTTCACCCTCAACGCTGCCATCGAGGGCATGGAACGAGAGAGCCTTGACATAGGGTTCTCCATCGCGCTCGAGGCCATGAACAACGCCATTGGCGTGCTGCGCAACACCATCATCTCGGTTGGCCAGGTACCATGCGGTCCTGCTTCTCGTTTTTCTTCTCCTCGGTTTCTTGTGTCTTTGACTTGCTTTTCCCTATAGTCTCTTATAGATCGCAACTGAGAGAAGTCCAGGTTCCTGCGTCAGCCGAAGCACGCCTAGGATCACCTCATCGAGGAGGCGCGGCTGCACGGGGAGGCGACAGCGCAGCTTGCCGCCGCCCAACGTAGGGTGGCTGAGCTGACCTCCCTTGCCGAGGAGGCATCTAGCCTTCGGACCCAAGAGGCGGAGGCCTATCAGCATGCTGATGAGGCCGAGAAGATGTTTGTGGATCTATCAGAAAGGTCATGCAAAGATGGGGAAGAAAGCACGTGGGTCAGGCAGGAGCGGGATGATCTACTCTAGAGGCATTCTGACGCCCGCCAATGGATCCTTGACCTCCTAGGTGACGTTGATTGGGAGAGGGACCTAAAGCTAGGGGTCAAGGAGAGACTCACAGCCATGGAGATGAAGGCAAGCCAGGATGTCATGACGATTGAGCGGCTGCGCAAGGAGCGTGATGGGTTGTCCTAGACCATGGAGAGGCTCCGCTCGGAGTGCAGCATGGCTCACAACAAGCGTGACTAGGCCTATCAAGAGCGTGACACCACACAGCAACAAGTTAGCTCTCTCCAAGCTGAGCTTAAAAGGGAGAAGGGGCAAAAGTTGGAGGCCAAGAGTGTCCCTACCGGGCTTGCCATGGATCTAGCCCAGGAGAAGGTGAAGGTGCAGGGCCTAGAGAAAGAGCTCGTTGAGGTGAAGAAGAACCTTCAGACGGAGGGCGATGAGCTCAGTATCCAGAGTGCTACCATCGGGGTGGTCTGCGATGACCTTGATGTGGTGCAGTCGGAGGGGACCAGCTCGTTGGCGGCTCATGTCGTTGATATCACATCTCGGGCACGCCAACTTGAGAGGGAGGTTCTTCATGCTGGCATCAACCGGGCCTTCACAATTGCTCATTCACATTATGGGGACAACATCGATTTGAAGGCGATAAGCCTCGGCTACGCGCCTGGCTACGAAGACAATGAGCTAGAGGAGATGGAGATGGAGGTGGCTCCCTTTTCGCAAGACCTGGCAGACAGGATAGAAAGCGTAGTCCTCCCCTATAGGGGATAGTCAGTTAGATGGATTCAATCCGTAGTGCCATAAGTTTGTAATAAACAAGTATTTCTTTTGTTGTTTTAAATATTCGTCTCTTTTTTATGCTAAAAGAAGGAATGTGATGCGAACTTGTGATGAACAAGTTATAATTTTGAGTGTAAAGCGAATTAGTATGACTCGATTCCTTTTGTCATTAAGTCTACATAGCTCAGGCCATGGGTGAAAAGACCTCGATCATGCCTAGGAGCAAAAGCACCGTAGCCATCGGGGTGTAGGTTTTTTAGCAGTCCGCCCAGCTTTTCTCGAAGTTAGTCTTCGTGACTTTTGCTTTTTAGGCCCTAACGTAGGAAGAGGTCGGGTGCGAGGAGTGTTTCTGAGTAAGAGTATTCCCTTATCAGCCCCCGACTGAGGCCCGACCCCCGACGTTGCTGGGGTCAAGTGTCACTAAAAACCGAGGAAATGTTAAGGGAACCGATAAGGGAAAGTGCGTTTTATTTCAGAAAGATGATTTTACATCGGTTGTGCCAACAATCTTGGAAAAAACTAAGGGTAGAAGTGACGTAGCTGCTCAATGTTCCACGCGTTAACGAAGACCTTGCCATCGATGGTCTTGAGCTTGTAGGTGCCGGGTCGGAGCACTTCAGCGATGACGTACAACCCCTCCCATGGCAAAGAAAGTTTGTGGTGGTCCTTGTTGCTCTGGACACGGCGAAGCACCAGGTCACCGACGTTGAAGGACCGACCCCTCACCCGACAGCTGTGGTACTAGTGCAACGCCTGCTGGTATTTTGCTGAGCGGAGGAGGGCGACGTCGTGCGCCTCGTTGAGCTGGTCCATGGTGTCTTCGAGGGATGCCTCAGACCCTTGCTCATTGTAAGCTCTTACCCTCGGCGCCCCATAGTCGAGGTCCATCAGAAGGATTTCCTTAGAACCATAGACCATGAAGAAGGGCGTGTAGCCGGTTGCCCGGCTGGGGGTTGTCCTCAAACTCCACAGCACCATAGGAAGCTCGGTGACCCATTGGCCACCAAACTTGTTTAGCCGGTTGAAGATCCTAGGCTTGAGGCCTTGGAGGACCATGCCGTTCGTGCGCTCGACGTGCCCGTTCGTAAGAGGGTGAGCCACGGTGGCCTAATCAACCCGGATATGGTGTTTGTCGCGGAACTGAAGGAACTTCTTCCCGGTGAACTGTGTCCCATTGTTGGTGATGATGGAGTTTGGGACTCCAAAGCGGTGGATGATGTCGCCAAAGAACAATACGGCTTGGTCAGAATTAATCACAGAGATCGGCCACGCCTCAATCCACTTTGTGAACTTGTCGACAGTGACAAGCAGATGCGTGTAGCCCCTGGGTGCCTTCTTGAGGGGCCCGACCAGATCAAGCCCCCGGACCATAAATGGCCATGTGATGGGGATCTCTTGAGCGCTTGGGCTGGCAAATAGGTTTGCCGAGCGTAGAACTGGCACCCTTCACAGGTGCGTACAATCTTCTCGGCGTCGGCCACGGTGCTTGGCCAGTAGAATCCCTACCGGAACCCGTTTCCAACGAGGGTCCATGGCATGGCATGGTGTCCGCAGGTCCCATCGTGGATATCCTTCAGCAGCCGCCACCCCTGTTTGGTAGGGATGCAGCGCTACAGGACCTTGGTGTGACTTTTCTTGTAAAGTTCTCCCTCGATGATGACGAAGGACTTGACACGGCGTGTGAACCATCGTGCCTTCGTCTCATCTATTGGGAGCACCTCTCGGATGAGGCAGCCAAGGTAAGGGGTCCTCCAGTCAGGCAAGGGGTCAGACCCTGCAGCTGGATTTTCATCAGACTCCCCCACTGGATTTTCATCGACCTCCATGACCTTGGGATCGGATGGAATCGATGGGGGGACAACCTTCGAGCCTAGGACAGGTAGCACGTTGTCGGCCCCTGCCCATGAGCCTAGGCCGGAGGGGTCGAGCGAAACCGTTAGCTGCCCAGGCCCTGGCCCTAAGGCAGGTAGCTTGTTGCCGGCCTCCCTCGGCCCTTCGTAGTGGACCGAGGGCTGGTGCTGGTCGCTAGCAAAGATGCCAAACAGGACCGACTCTCGGCCAGATGCCATCTTTGCTAGCTCATCGGCTGCCTTGTTGAGCCGTTGGGGAATGTGATTAAGCTCGAGATCGTCGAGCTTGTCCTCTAGCCTATGGACTTCTTCATAGTACGCAGCCATCTTGGGTTCGCGGTAGCTCAAATCCTTCATGACTTGGTCGATGACTAGCTGGGAGTCGCCTCGGATGTCGAGCCATTGGATGCCCAATTCAACGGCTATACGCAGGCCATTGACGAGGGTTTCATATTCCACCACGTTGTTGGAGGCGGGGAAGTGGAGACAGACAATGTATTTCATCCGTACCCCAAGAGGCGAGACGAAAACTAGTCCGGCGCCAGCCCCCCTTTTCATCAGCGACCCATCAAAGTACATCGTCCGGTACTCTTGATCGATGGCCGTCGGCGGCATCTGGATCTTGGTCCATTCCACAATGAAATCGGCCAGTACCTAGGACTTGATGGACGTCCAAGGGGCATATGAAATGCCTTGACCCATCAGCTCGAGTGCCCACTTTGCGATCCTTCCCATGGTGTCCTAGTTTTGGATGACCTCGCTAAGAGGAAAGGATGTCACGACTGTCACTGGATGTGACTCGAAGTAGTGACACAGCTTCCTCTTGTTGATCAGGACGGCGTACAAGAGCTTCTGGATATGTGGATAGTGAGTCTTGGAGTCGGACAAGACCTTGCTGATGAAGAATACAGGACACTGCACCTTGAGTGCATGTCCCTCCTCCTCCCGCTCCACCACCAAGGCAGCGCTGACCACTTGCGTGGTAGCCGTAATGTAGAGCAAGAGCGACTCCCCATCGGTTGCTGGGACCAAGATCGGGGCTTTCATTAGGAGTTGCTTGAGTCCGTCAAGCGCATCCTAGGCCTCGGGAGTCCATTCAAAACCATCGGCCTTCTTCAGGAGCCGATAGAGGGAGAGACCTCGTTCATCGAGGCGTGAGATGAAGCGGCCGAGCGCAGTGAGGTAGCCTGTAACCCGTTGTACCCCCTTCACATTCTGGATCGGGCCCATTCGCGTGATGGCCAAGATCTTTTCTGGATTGGCTTCGATGCCACGCTCGAAAACGATGAAACCGAGCAGCATACCCCTCGGCACCCAGAAAATGCACTTCTTGGGGTTGAGTTTGATGCCATTTGCTCGAAGCTTGGCGAAAGTTTGCTCAAGGTCAGCTATGAGCTGGCTGGTTCGCTTGGACTTGACCACGATGTCATCCACATAGGCCTCAACTGTTCACCCGATGAGGTCTCTAAAACACTTGAGCATACATCGTTCGTAGGTAGCGCCAGTATTCTTTTGATCGAATGGCATGGCGACGTAGCAGTATGATCTGAAGGGGGTGATGAAAGAAATCACGAGCTGGTTGGACTCTTTCATCGCGATCTGATGGTACCTAGAGTACGCATCAAGAAAATAGAGGGTTTCACACCCTGAGGTTGAGTCAACTACTTGATCTATGCATGGCAAAGGAAACGGATCCTTTGGGCACGCATTGTTGAGACCTGTGTAGTCAACACACATTCTCTATTTCCCACTCTTCTTTCTTTCAAGAATGGGATTGGCTAACCACTCAGGGTGATACACTTCCTTGATGAACCCAGCCACCAAAAGCTTCGCAATCTCCTCGCCGATGGCCCTGCGCTTCTCCTTGTTGAAGCGGCGCAGGCATTGCTTCATTGGCTTGGAGCCTGACCTAATCTTCAAGGCATGCTTGGCGACTTCTCTCGAAATGCCTGGCATGTCCGAGGGCTTCCACGCGAAGATGTCTCTATTGGCGTGGAGGAAGTCAATGAGCACGCTTTCGTATTTGGAGGAGAGTGTGGTGCCGATGCGCACCACCTTGCCCACAGAACTGCTGGGGTCCATGGGGACTTCTTTGATGCCTTCCGCGAGCGCGAAGGACCTGGGAGAGTGTTTGGAGTCCAGTGACTCCTTGGTGGTCCCCTCCCTGATCACCACGAGCTCCTCGGAGGCGATGATCGTTGTGGCATGCTCGCAGCACTACACCTCGCACTTGTAAGCATGCTAGAAGGAAGTGCCAATGGTGATGACCCCTCGTGGGCCTAACATCTTCAACTTTAGGTAGGTGTAGTTAGGTACGTCCATGAATTTCGCATAACACGGCCGTCCGAGGATGGCGTGGTAGGTTCCGTGGAACCCCTCCACCTCAAAGGTGAGGGTATCCATCCTATAGTTGGTCGGAGTCTCGAAGGTGATGGGCAGGTCGACCGCCGAGAGGCATAGCTTGTTTCCCCGGCACTATGCCATGGAAAGGTGTCTTGGTCGGTCAGACGTGTGATCGATCGATGGCCATGGCGTCGAGCGTCTCGACGTATATGATGTCAAGGCCGCTGCCTCCATCCATCAGTACTTTGGTAAGCCACTTTGTGCCGATGATCGGATCAACCACGACCGGGTACCTTCCTAGTCATGGGACGCTCTCCGGGTGGTTGGTCCGATCAAAAGTGATGGTGGATTCCGACCACCGGAGGAAAGAGGGCGTGGCGACTCAGCAGTGTAGACCTCACGGTGTGCCAGCTTCTGTCGGTGCTTGGAGTCATAGGCTGCAGGTCCCCTGAAGATCATGAGGTAGCCGTCTAGCATCGGGAAGCTACTGTTCTTCATGGCGGCGTCCGCCGCTGGCCTGGCTCCGCTCCTTGCCCCCCTTGCCAGAGCCACCGGACAAGAACCACTTCATGAGGACGTAGTCCTTGTACAAGTGCTTGACGGGGAAACCATGGTTCGGGCATGGCCCCTCAAGCAACTTCTCGAAGTGGTCCGGGGTGGCCTTGGCAGCCGTTCGACCACCTTTCCGCTTGGTGGTGGCCATGAGCAAGCCTCCGTGCTATGGTTTGTTCTTCTTTTTGTCGAGATGGCTGGAGGTGCCTTCACCGGTGCCCTCGTCCCGCTTAGCCTTGCCCTTAGAGCGGTCAAAGATGGCTCCGACCACTTCCTCGCCCAAGGCGTGGTTAGTGGTGATGTCGAGGAGCTCCTTGGCAGACCTCGAGCCCTTGCGACCTAGCTTGTGCACCAGGAACTCACAGGTGGTCCCAGATAGGAAGGCTCGATGACATCGGCGTCGGTGACATCGGGCAGCTCGTTACACTGCCTGGGGAAGTGCCAGATGTACTCATGAAGATTTTAGCTAGACTTCTGCCAGCAGTTCTTGAGATCCTAGGGGTTCCTAGTCGGGCGTAGGTGCCCTAAAAGTTCCCCACGAAGATCTCCTTTAGGTCCATCCAACGGTGGATGCGGTTGGGCGAGAGGTGCTCCAACCCTGTCCGCGCCGAGTCGGCGAGGAATAGGGGGAGGTTACGAATGATGAAGCTATCGCTGTTCGCACCGCTGGCCTAGCAGGCAAGCCGATAGTCCTCAAGCCACAGCCCGGGGTTTGTCTCCCCGGAGTACTTCGGGACGTTGGTTGGCGGTCGATACCATGGCAGGAAAGGGATGTTGAGGATGTGGCGATCGATGGCCTGAGGTCCCAGAAGGTTTGGGCTCAGACTCCAGTCCTCGCTGTTGTCGTAGCGGCCCCTTCTCTCCCATCATCCCGTCCATGCCTGCGGGTGTTGATGGTGTCGTGGGTGTCACGGTCATGGCCGAGGTGCTCCTAAACCAGGGCCACAGAGCGCCTTCCATCATCGCGCGATGCCTGGTGGACAGAGGTGTCCTTGCCTCGTCGCCCCGAGGGCGCGCGTTGGCTGGTGTCGAGCTCGCATCGTCGGGATAACGAGCTCTCTGCTTGCTGCTCCACGGCGCGCTCTAGCAAAGCGCGGATCTCCCGCTGAGCCCATCAGTCCTCGGGCATCGTAGGCTCCGGGAGACCCTAGAGCAGAGCTGGCATGGTAGCTATGTTCTGGCTCACTCAGGGGAAGCGTGGAAGACCTTCGTCGTCCTCGACGATCCTCCGGTGAACGTCGCATGCCCGGGTGCATGCTCGTCCGCCATCTTTGCAACACTCGATCTCTCGATCGAGCTCCACGTGCTCTTGCTCGAGTTGGAGGCGTGCCTCCTCGAGCTCATGGTGCCGGGCACGCATTTGCTCTTCTCGCATGCCGGGGAAGGCTCCCGCGTCTTCTTCGACCTCATCGTCGAAGCCATGCGGTGGTGTGATGCTTCCCTCGTGGGCGTTCTCCACGTGCCCCTCAGGGGTATCTGCCATGAAGCATTCCCACTAGGGGTGGTGGCTCCCCCTACCGGAGTCAGAGTCGGAGATCGACTCTGAATCTCCTGCGAGGAGGTCATGGAGGGATTCGGCGACGTAGTCCGCCATTCCCACGAACTTGCCATTCGTAGGAGGCGGGGACGAACGCTATACCGCAGGGTGAACGTTGGTCCCTATGGAGCCGCTCTGGCCCGGCAAGGGCGCTGTCGGGGCGCTCCTGGCGAGGTACTCTAGGGAGAGCGGTTCTCCTCTAGCGAACTGCATCATGACATTGGCGAACGAGAAGGCGAGGCAGCGCAGATCTTCCCAGGACGGTCGAGGTCCTAGGAAAGCGCTAAGCTGGCGCTCTAGCCTCTCATAGTCGAAGTTGAGGAGTTGGTCGCTCTCGGGGGTGTGAGCCTCTGGGCATGCAGTCGTAGCTCCTCGAGCGCCTCGACGAGCATGTTGAGGCTGGCGGGGTGATGGGGTTGAACAAGAGAGCAGAGCTACGCCAACTCCCCATCAGGGTGACGAGGAAGTCTAGGCTCCCGAAGCGCACGCGTGCGCCTGGGACCCAGCTGATGTCGTGGCTGGCCATCCGAAGCCTGATGGAGACGTCGAGACGAGCAAAGGCCCCAACCTGGCATGCCAACTATCGGTGTTTGAACTACCAACTAGTAAATTTCTAAATTACACGTCTGGCTCGGATGGTGTGCTAAGAAGACACAAGGTTTATACTGGTTTGGGCAAAATGTCCCTATGTCCAGTTCATAGTCATTGCTGCTTGTGTTACTAGCATTGAATGTTTGCAGTAGGGGTTACAAACGGGCAAGAGAGGGAAGGTCCCAAGTCTCTGATGGTGTGTGTTCGCGTGTGTTGTGAGTGTGGGAGTCGAATCCCCTCTCAGAAGGCCCTGCCTCCCTTTTATACGAGAAGGGGAAGAAGCCTAGTTACACACACGAGAGAGAGAGAGAGAGTAAAATAGAGAACAAGGAGGAAAAAGGCCTTCTGGGGTCGCATCATTCTTCCTTTCCTCTCCATGAGTCCCACCGACGTTGTAGGCGGTGACACGGATGGGCTCACGTCGTGTCCCTGTTCATCACTGGCGCTATGCATGGACGCCATCAACTCATCGTGGCGCCCCTCTCCGTAGTGACGGGCAGCATGGTTGATGGACACTTGTACCGGAAGCCATGCGGGATTTGGTGGCAAAGTGTTCGCACGTCCGCCACTGTAAGCGGCGTGTATTTTTGGTCGTGGCTCGTTATGACCAGGGGTCACATCAAGACGTGCCAGCCCTCATCATGGTGTTAGAGGATTGACCGAGGGCCCACATAATTAGACCCATGGAACCGTCTTGGACTCCCTCGGGCGAGGCGGAAAGTCGCCTGAGGGATCGAGCGAGGCGGAGGGTCGCCCGAGGGATCGGGCGAGTCGGAGCCCGCACCCTCGGGGTTGGGCGAGGCGGAAGATCGCCCGAGGGATCGGGCGAGGCAAAGGGTCGCCTGAGGGATCGGGCGAGGTGGAAGATTGCCTGAGGGATCTGTCGAGGCGGAGGGTCGCCCGAGGGATCGAGCGAGTCAGAGCCCACACCCTTAGGGTCGGGTGAGGCGGAGTTCGTATCTCCTGGGTCGGGTGAAGCCATGGCGACACCCCTTACCATCTGAGTGGATCAGTCATTGATGACCGTCAATCCCTCTTGTCCGGGTATCCTAAGTTTTGATACCCGACAAGTGGTTTCAATTAATGAAGAGGAAATATAAATCAAGAGGGCGGTGTTGGTATAGGACCAAACATGGGAGCATTGGGAGCATAGAGAATGAGGGAGAGCCAAATCACTAAAAGGCCAAGAGTCCCCTTCCACCTTCTCTCATCCTTTTTGTAGGGGAGGTGGGAGGGAATGTTTTCATTATTTCTCCTAGTGAGGTTTGTGTTTACAAAAGAGCTTCAAGGGGCTACAAATGGCCCTAAACATTATCTTACAAAGCCCTTAAGCTATGTAATTGAGCCTTGAAAACACTAATCGGGGCCCTAACATATCCTACACCCCAACAATAGCCCCTCAACTATTTGGTTTTGATCAAAAGTACAAGACCCAATAGCTTAATACAACTAAGTGTAGCCCAATTACAATACAGACCCGACTACGAGGATCACCCTTCACGATCCACATGTGTGCGCCTTACTAAAAACTCTATCCCAAAAACCCAGTGGGAAAAAGGGCATGGAGAAAAGAGCATGCACATGACACTTGTATATACATAAATCATCTAATGATGCTTTTATCTTTGGTGAAACTCCACTCAGGCCTCTAAGACTTCACCTTTATTGGTAGCCTACTGTTTTACCTAGCCTGAATCCTTGATAGCTCCTTTTTTGTAATTGGGTCTTCTCCGAAGCAATTATTGTAGTTGATGTAGGCGGCTTTGTTGTAGACAATAATGACATGTCTTTAAGCTTTTCATTCATGGGCACCAAACAAGTCTTGCATCTTCAGGCGGATTGCTTGTCCTATATGCTCCTCGCCAGCCCCTCTTGGCTGGCGCTTGTTTGTTTGCATGCTTGAAGTAGACGACGTAGGTGCGATTGTTGTCACAGCTATCGTAGATGGTGATCCCTCACTCCAATTGATGGTGAAGGCAAGTCAAAGATGCCAATGGAGATCCCCCACTCCAAATTGTTAGCGAGGGCAAAATCGAAGACGCCGATGGTGATGCCCCACTCCAAATTGTTGGCGAGGGCGAAGTCAAAAAAATGCCGACGGTGACCCCAAATTCCAAATTAACTATGAAAGTGAAGTTGAAGCCCCTTGCTAATATTTTGATGAAGGCGTAGTCAATGACGCCGAAGTAGTTGGCAAAGCACCTTGGCGAAGTGTTTGCAAAGGTATAGTCGATGATGTCAAAGCCCCTTGCCAATATTTTGATGAATGCGTAGTCGATGATGCCGGAGTCGGTGGCGAAGCCTCTTGCCGAAACGCTGGCGAAGGCATAGTCGTTGATGCTGAAGTCTAAGTCAAAGTCGCGCTATAAAGATACTCCATGTTCTCAGATCATATTCTAGTGAGAAATTAGCGCATCCAATTTTGTGTCATATTATTATCAAAAATTGTGTCATATTGCAATTTTTACACTATAATAAAGTGTTGATTTCAATGAAGAGATTTTCCAGCATATATACATTCACATCTTCAACTTCAACACACGGATCGGGATCTAAGAACGGTCACAGAGAACGTGGTACAGTGCCACGTTTTTTTCGGGAACGCAGCATCCGTTTCGTCCCTACAATAGAAAACTCTTTCTCAAAGAGCGTACCGGAGCGTACCACGTTCCTCGATCCCTGCTCTATAATCCAAACGTTTCGGAAACTTTGTGACTATGGATCGGAGGTCCTACTGCCATACGCACGGTATTTTATCCGGCCGTAAATATAGGGAAAAGCTAAAGATTGCGTGTGTGATTTGTTTTGCTTTGTCACACGAATTTAACACCGTTGGATCTACCCACCGTCTTCATCTACAGCCTTCGCCATCCCCGGTAGCACCGACACATCCACAGCCTACTACCTTCGCCGCCTGTGAACTGAATTCGTGAGTTTATTTGTTTGTTGCGGCTGTTGCCTATGTCCACCAACTGTTCGTTGTTTTGCCTAGGAGGAATGCTTGCAGCAGCGCCTGAATGTTCTGTCAGTCTGATTGTTTCCTCGTTCCTCCAGGAATGCACGTGGACATCAACAAGTAGAATTATGTACTGTGATAGGAGTTTGTTCATTGTCATTTCAACGACAGTGCATTCTATACCGTGAAAACAATTGAATTACAAGTGGTTACATGAATCATATGGTACAATTGATCACAATTCCATGTAAGAATTATGCTGCAACTAGCCTATGAAACAGTGAAATAAAATTATGCATTGAGAGAGAGTGTTTCATTCATCTATAAAGCTAACGTGGCACTCTTGGAAACTCGGTCATGAAACCTTCCACTAAGACTGGCCTTATAGCACTGCACGCGTCGCTCTCTTGTCTCATCTTCTGCCACCTCTTTGTCTGTCCCTTCCAAGTGGACTCCACATGTCCGGTCTTTTTGGAAACTGCGCCATTATTTTCTCCTACCATTCGAACTACACGCCTTTCTCATTTCATCGAAAAGTTTTTTTTGCTCTGCATACCATCCAAAATTTGTTGTATATTAGTTAATTTTTTAAGGACTATTAATTATTTTTTTCATTTACACTAGAGTTCATCAATACAACCATCATTCCTAGGGCTTCAACCCAAGCCTCAATTTTCCATTTTCTTTTGTTCTCCCTCTGTCTCTTACCCATGCCCGACTTCCTCTCTTGCGCCACTAGCACTGCCACCACCCTCCCTTTGGCCATCGATCATAAGATTCGGTCTCCCCGCTGGCTAGAATCGCTCCTCTTCCTCCTCCTCTTCTCGCACCAAATCTTCCCTTCATGTTGGCCATCTTCCCCAAGTTTGGTTGAGGTACAAACTTCCTTGAGCTCCTCTCCTTGCTGATTGCCTAAACCCACAAGCTCCTATCCTCATCGACTGCCTAAACTCGCAAGATCCCCTACACCACCAATCACCCTAAGGATGGACTCAAGTTGGCCTTCTTGGAGCTCTACCCCAACCTCGAGCTTTCCTCTGCCACTGACCACCCAAAGTGCGACATCACCTGACATGCTCGTCCTCACCACCTGTCCGCCTCTGCTTAGCCACCTCCCCTCCCGTCCGGTTGACCGATCCTCAAGCAAGCCCTCCTAGAGCGTGGCTCAGATCGAGAGCTCGCCTCCCCACAAAGCCATCCATTGCTCACGCAGCGTGGGAGTCAGAGATGAGGCCGCCTTGTGCCATCAGCCTGTTCGTTTCGGCTGAATTGGCTTATAAGCCATGGCTGAAAGTACTGCTGGCTGGTTTGATGTAAGAGAAAAACACTGTTCAAGCCGTAGATTATAAGGCAGATACGAGCGAATAAGCCAAAACGAACATGCTGCATATGGTGGTCCAGCATGGTGATTCAGGAGATGGAGAATACAAAAAGAGGAAGCTTTTATCACTAAGGAAGCTTGATTGGTCGTCTGCCGTCAACATGAGCTCTGGCCCTCCCTCACCTCCTGGGCAACACATCTGCTCAGGGGCGGATCCAGGATTGGCCAAAGACTAGGGCGTGCTAATTGTGCTTGGCTATAGAAAAAATAGTAATTTGTCCACTGTAATTAAGGGCTAAGACTAAGGCTAAGCCCTAGCGGCTCTAGTGTCAGGTCCGCCATTGCATCTCTTGATCTAAGGTATAGACAAGCAGGTCCTACGAAAGTAGGCGCTCAAATTTAAGGGTCCGAAGTTGGAGCAGCTATTAGAGGGACGAAAGAAAGAAATGGAACTTCACAAATCCCAAGAAAGGGAAGCAATATCTAGCAAAACTCAAGTACTTACTTGAATCCCTCAAACCAAGCCGATATATATCCCGTTTAGAGCACATGCTGCACAAGCTGGATATATAACAACGAATTTTCCTAAATACTACATTACAAAGCAATTCAACGTTACACCTTTTGTTTACATATAAACCCGTGTCGCAAAACAATAGGTGAAGTAGCAATAACCGGTGAAACGCAAGCATGCATCGTGAATTCGTGCATGCTCATTGCTCCTTCTAACGCCTTCCGGTCGGCTCAGTAGCGTGCTGTGCCTGCGCCTGTGCGCGGCCTTCCGGGCGCTTCAAATGTTCCGTCGGGTGGTACCGAATACGTGTACGCCGTGTGTTGCGGCGCGTACGACGCCGCCGGCGGTGGAGCCGTAGCCATTATCCCTCGTTCCGGCACCACGGCGAAGCCCTGGCCCTGGTGCTGGTGCAGCTGCTGCTGCAGCCACGGCTGCTGCCGGCTCCGCGGCACAGTAGTGTTGGCCACCGGGGCTGTAGGCGGCGTCGTCGTCTTGAGGGCAGCAGCCAAACCACGCAAACTTGAGGCACATTCTTTTGGTGATAAGTGGATGGAGTAAGTAGTGGTGGTGGTGGTTAAGTTGCTGCTGGGTGCATCGATGAGGTATGCATATTTTTAATATATGTATATATATAGCCTTCAGGCTCGTCGTAGCTCCAGCTAGTCTCGAGCGAGCTTACAGCATGCTTGATGCTATATGCCCGCGCGCGGGCGCGAGGCAATGAGAAAAGCTGTGTGCACGCTGACTGGCTGGTCTGTTGCCGGCGACCCCAAAGACTTTCTCCGGGCGGCCAAGTCTGCTTTTCTGCTTCAACTTCAAGTTCATTCAAGCGCGCTGTTCATACGGACCAAGGAATTGCAGCTTCATCGTGACGTGATCGACTGCTCGGGCAAATTTGCTGCAGCGACGTCAGGTCGCGCCCGTTACTGTCGCGTCGTGGGAGACGCGACTACGGGAACTACTCGTGTTCCACAACGCCGCTCGCGCCATATTCTCTATCGCCGTGTTGGCTGGGCCTCGGCGAATCCAATGGATGCCGTCACTCACTCACTGCTTAAGCTCATCTCGATGCATGGATGGCCCTGCTAGTTTTGACTGTTAAATTACAATTAGTCCTGTTCGCTTGGCTGATAACCCATAGCTAAAAGTACTGTTGACTAATTTGTTATGAGAAAAAAATACTATTTGCTCGCTGAAAAAGTATGACTTATAAGACAAGCGAACAGGACCGCACAGGTCAGGGCTAACTTTACCAAGAGTTAACTCAGTGAATCAATGATCGCATATGAATCTTCGGGTTGAAGTAAGCTAGGCCTGCTACCGGGGCTGAACCCGCTCTATGCACCCACAAACTTGATCACTTGAACCTGTTGGGAATTTGACGCAGGAGGAACTCATGACAGAGAACACTCTGTAGGAGCATTGACAACGCTAATTGCCCCCGGCGGCCCCAGTTATCAGATTCTGCAGCCCAAGCCTAATATCAGATTCTGCAGTCTGAACACAGTATCGGCCCGGAATAAGCACCTTCAGTCAGTCTTATGGGCCCGGCCGACTGCCCGAAGGCCAGAACGAAGACTTTATACTTTTTCTTATACTAGTTGAGTGCCCGTAGTAAAACATTTCATGACATACAACCACACAAGTAAAATATACGTAGAATCTCATGTCATCACAAATAATTAACATTAAAACACATAATTCAAATTAATTTATTTGAAATAAAGAAACCAGTACGATGTTATTAACTTCACTCAGACAGAGAAAAAATAGGCAATAATTCATTGTTTTTTGTTTGTGAGACTAATATAGCGTTGAAGATAATCTCGTACACCTTCAGGTATGTTGGCTGCATTTTTGTTCCCCGTGTATGTGAGTAGGTGTAGCAAGATGTGCTTCCTCACTTCATTAGTAGTGTTAGTCTTGTCACCCAATGGTGCGGGAGAGGCACTATTTTCCATTGAATGTACCCACAATTTAACTACTCATCTAATACGGTAACCATTAGTTGAAGAATATGAAAGATATATATATATATATATATCTGATGAAGTCTTAAACCAAAGTAACTACAGGTTCCAGAAAATTAATATGCGGAGTAGCTGAACAAACCTGCGAAATATGTAGCTTATACTAACGGCTGCTCACTTCCTAAATTGGCATCAATAAGCGACTTGGAAGCACATGGAAGTTCAACCAAAGATCAACATGCTATGTCAGAAAGCTCTAGAATTGTTAGATCAACCATTTTCAGGATGACAACGGCAATGAGTTCTATATTGGTAACACGGGAAAAAAAAAGAGTATTGCAATTCTAGTTTATTACAATGACCATTATATTTTTAGCAATATTCACTTTCCGAGGTGCATATTTTCATTGATATGGTGCACAGCTGCAGCAAGACTATGTGCAATCAAGCAACGGGGCAACAACCATATATGTACAAGTAATATATTCAGATTCTAAGGTATGCTGCACGGAAATTTAAAAAGTGAAGACACTGGAACAATAAATAAATTAGTCAATAACTGAATTAGAAAGTATAAATAAAGACAGGTTAGCGATAACTGAATTAGTTTAGATGCCTGTGAGTTTGCAAACAGTGAAATGCAGTCGCTATTGGTGTTGCAAACTGCAGCTTGTGGACCTAAAGGAGTTTAACAATGGTGGTTTGCTCAGATGTAGTAGATGCATTCAGAATTGCATGATTCTCAGATACTAAACAACCCATCCTCACTCCAGCCGTTTCATTTGAGAATATATTTTAGTTTTCATTTGTCCTCGCTTGTGGGAAATGCTCAGGGAACCAAACACAAATCGAATTTATCAATTGAAAGTTAGTTGACGGCAGCCTAAAGTTCAGAGAGGTAGCAGCCCAAAGATCGGTACCAATTACAAAAATGCAGGAAAAAGATATGCTATAGAACCAGATGTGTGTTAGCTGTTGAATGAGCAATTGCCCATGCGTTGTAACGGGAACAAAAAGAAAAGACCACGATATTTGAAATTTGATGAAATTCGAATGTGCTGTGTAGCTGTACCAAAAATGAAAGCAGTAACGTGCAATCCTGGACAAAACAGCATGCTATGAAATGCAAGGGAGAGAAGGCCATCAACAGTAGGTGTAAAACAAAGTTTTAAATTTTTATGGTCACAGAGGAAAATAAAGTTGCTGACAAAATTTAAACAAAGGTGGCTACATTATTGAGCATGCAAAAACTTCAAAATGAGGAACAAAAGATCTGTGTAAGACAAAAAATTTAGTGTACTGAAATTTTTCATTTTCATGATTGGATTCTTAAAATGGGAGTTCTGAATGTTCTTCAACAGCATAGAAATCATGTTTCAAAAGAAAAGTGCCTAGCAGTCATCGACCAGCTCGTAACAGGAGTTTTTATATCCATTTAGTTCTAACAAAGCCAATTTATCATGGTTGCTGGTCCTACTACATGTACTATAAATTGGCAGAATTGCTAAGAACTTCCTCCTACATGTACTTCAGCATGTAATAGTACTAAATAATATACCATTCAGATCAAAGCACAAAGAACCGCAGGCGCAATGTAATTGGATCAGATCCGAATACAAATTCACATAGAAGGGGTGGGCATACCTGTTGGGTGCCTGACGATGATCTGACGAAGGGACTGAGGAAGACCCCGAGCGCCGCTGCGGCGGCGGCGGCGGCGGCAGCGCAGACCTCAGCACCTGGCGTGACGGAGCATGGGGCGGTCTGGCACAGCCTGCTGTGTGGCGTCGTGGCGTCCAGCGTGACAGAGCTAGATTGTTGCTGTGCTGAACCAATGAAGCTCCTTGAGGGGACCCTGAAGGGAATTTTCTTCGACAACTACAAGCCAATTCACTAACCTGCCCAATGTGAACAAGCTGAACATGATGAAGTAATTGCAAAGTGCTATTTATTTAGTCACCTTATTACTTAATCACATCATATTATCTTTGTATATGGTTACCATGACCAAATTTACATGCAGAAACTTTTCTATATACAGGTGCAGTAATATTGGAGTATCTTTGTATCAGATAACAATAATAAGTTCAAGTCATAGCTTGCACAGTGACATTTTCAGAGAAGTCACCTTGTCCAGTGATAATCAATTTTCAGAAAAATATGATCAGAAACAATCTTTTTGTCAGGACTACTTACTAATCAACCCATCCTCAATCAATCAATCTGGGGATAACTTGACATAATGAATGGACAGGGTATTTGGCAACTTGGACTGGATGGTTAATTGGGAAAAGCAAGACAGAAAATTCGGAACATTTCACAATTGAAGCCTAGTTCACATACAGGGTACATCTGCTAATTCACAGGCAAAGTATCATGAAGCTCAGAGACGACAAAAACTTTTTACACCAAATACATATATATATTTCAATATCACTTTGTTCTACTTATGAAGCCTAGTTCAAGTAAGCCACACTGAAATAGCTGGATCATGAAATTTAAAAATTTTATTCATTTATCCAACACTGTGACTGTACATCATTAGTGAACCATAGTACCATGACTGTATGGAAAAGGCAATAAACAGCAGAAATAGCTGGTCAATCAAGGGCTTACTTGAGGCTCGCAGGTGGAGTGTGAGTAAAAAAATGTACTCTTAACATAAACCTGCAACACATAGAAAGCATAACTAATATGAACATGATTACAATCTTGTTTTATAACCATTAATATTTTTTAGAATCATTTCATTATGGCATCAGGGTAGCTGATCAAAACATTGACAACTACCAAGCAAATGCCATTCTGTTTTTAGAAGGAAAAAAAAAGATAAGACAAGTGTATGAGGCATTTTCAAGCAACCATGAAGCCAGGAACTGATTCAAGAAATAGGAGACATGTTCAAGCAAATTCATGGCATCATGATCAATAAATCGACAAGTCACCAAACATCCATGTTTACAGCTCAGAATCTTCTGTCATGGAACTGAAAAAAATTTCAGACGATGGGAATTAGTTGCTGTTTCTCTAGGATAGCAAAACCTAAAAGTCCTCTTGAAGCACTTTGACCAAAGCTTCAGGAAGCAACTTCTACCCTCATCAGGCGCTTTATGTGTTCAGTTGAAGCACGAGGCATATGTTTGAATAAATCACAGGATTGTTTAATTATAGCATAGGTGCAGATACACATAACTGTCCTATAGCATATTAAGTTTATCAACTGGAATGGATACACACAAGCAGCACGAGAAGTATTAGATTTGGAGGGCTTGAAGTAGTAGTGTGTCAATCAGACCAACGCCCAAATTGAGGTGAAATCGAGCTGTCTGCTTCCCCACAAATTTCAACTCTTAACATTAACGTCAGATCTTAGCACCTACACAATTGAGGATGAATTCACAATTAAGGCTGGAAAGGAGACAAATCACATTGTGGTAACACAGATCTTACTGCCTACTACTACACAAATGAGAATGGGAATTCCGAATATAAACCTTCAGTATCAGCAGCATGTCATGTCAAAGTGCAGGTCATTGATGTCCGCTTTTTCATCGTGCTTTGCTTTGGAGAACCCCTGAATGCGATGGCAAAGCTAAGCTCAGAAGCAAAACTATTTCTAAGCGGAGGACTGATGAACCAGAGTAGCAATTTCAGAAAATAGGTGCTCAAAGAATGCGGAGGACTTACTGCTGTGCGACAGGCTAGGGCGGGTGTCGGGGTCAGCGTCGCGGTCCGCGGGGGGGCAGTCTCAGTGGAGAGGAGGAGGCCGGGTGCCGGGTCGGCTGGGGCGACGACGAGGAGTCCAGGTGCCGGGGTTGTCAGCGTCGCGGCCGACGTCGTCGGCGTCGGGGGCAGCTGGGGCAGCGGGGAGGAGGAGGCCGTGTGCCGGGGTCAGCGTCGCGGGGCGAGGTCGTGGAGCCGAGGTTTGTGCGTCGGTTGCTGGAAGGAAACGTGCAGCTGGGGGCGCGGAATTGACCGAGGCGAGGAAGAGGAACTGACCCGGGCGGGGCGATTACGAGCGGAGCGAAGCGATTAGTTGCTAATCTGACGAAGTTGTAGAGATTCCTTCAATCGTTCCCAGCCTGGCGCGGTCCCTAGATAAATTTCTTGAACAGTAGCACTACTTTCACAGGGCAATGATTATATTTAAAACAAGATAACCGGCTCATTAACCCGTGTTCTTGTTGGGTTATTAAATGAGTCTGTCTACTACACAACCGTGTATTTTATGCAATTTCAACACATGAATTTTTTTGCACCATAAGATTAAGATCCAACAGTCTCCATCCTTCTTCTACCTCTAGCCTTCTTTTATCTTCAGACAATCACAAGATCACAGATCCACACATCACAGATCACATATCACAGAAAATATTTTTTTATGAAAGGACAAATTACAGAGCGGTTGGTTTCATTGTCTGCCCGTTCGTCATGGGTCGTCGCGTCGTGGGGCCCCTGGCCGGACACGATTCTCCATGCGCGAAGGAGGCGGTCGAGGCGCAGAAGTCGCTCGGGACAGTCGAGGCGCAGAAAGCGCACTGCTGGTACTGCGCTGCCGCGTGCGCTCGCCGTGTGTTTTTTTGCTAAAAAATTCATGTGTTTTTTTTTTTGCTAAAACACATATGTGTTGTATAGCATTTTCTGTAATTTATGGTGCATGCATAATTTATTGCTAGAATAGTACTCCCTATGTCCTTTAAAAACACAATTTTGGCTTCACAGAAGTTAAATAATTTCAAGCTCAATCAATTCACACAAATAATATTAACATTTATAATAATTTATAAGCATCAATAGATTAATTATAAAATGTATTTTTATAGTAAACATATTTAAGACATAATCACATAATGTTGATATTATTTTATATGTTTGGGTGTTCACAATGTTTGGTTACCCGCGGAGAGCATGTAGCAATAGAAATTCTCCTGCCAAGCGCTCATACGTGCATCACAGCGACCAGGATACAAGGAAACAAAGAAAATTTCTATACCCGGTTAGCTAGGTTGAGAGGTACCTCATGTGCAATCGTGCGCATCCAGCGAGCCAGGCCTTTGGAAAACGGAACTGTACTCGTTTCTTATAAGCCAGGCTAAAAGAACTCTTGTATCCTTCAAGATAAGAATCTTTGTCTAGGCAATCAAATAACTGAAAGTTACATCCCGTGGCCTTATACAGGCAACCAAAGAGGCTAAAATTATTATTATGTGTTTTCCTGACCTGGCTCATATAAAGGAGCCTACGTGTCTTTTTGGTTTCTTGTCTCAGGCGCTTCGTTGAAAAAACAAACCGACTGTTTCGACTGATTTGTTGTGAGAGAAAAACACTATTTCGGCTAAAAAAACAAGCTGAAAAATACGGAATATAAGAGAAGCGAACAGGGCTGACTAATATGTCTACGTATTGACGTTGTTTGGGCATGCAGCAATAGAAATTTCTCCTACCAGGTACTCATGCATGCATCACAACGACCAGGCTCCAAGGAAACAAACAAAGTTTCTGTATTCGTTCAGCAGCCTGAGAGGTATCTTATGCGCCATTGTAGGCCTGGCCTGATTGCTAACAACAAATTTAAGAGACTCTTTACACCTTTATGTGTTTATAGAAATATATATTTTGGTGAAAAAAAACTTACAACAACTTTTCAATTAGATCTTTTAATATTGGCATCATATACTTTGTATTTCTCGCTAGTTAAAGTTGAAGAACGAAGGTGCCTTTTTTTTCTCAAATACGTAAAAAATTTGTGCTTCTTTGTATTAAGTAGGAGAATGTTTTACACAACGCGCCTTAAGGCGCGCTAAGGAGGACAAAATTTTTACATTTAAGTGTACCCTCCCTAGCGAGGTGTGCATGAGAACATGTTGAATGGTGAAAAAAATTATAGAGAGGACGATATTTATTTAAATGGATCTCTAATTAACGATTTAGTCTGAGTGAGTTTGAGAAAAGCTATTGGATATAGGCCCTGTTTGTTTCGGCTTATAAGCTGCTTATCGGTGGAAATAAGCGAGAATCCCGCCAAACGTTTTGCTTATTTCCACTGATTCTCGCTTATGTGGTAAACCGCTTCAGAGATTTGAACTACGAGAAGCGAAAAGCGAGAAGCGAGAAAATCTTCGCTTAGATTATAATCAAGCGTGTCTGGGAGAAGCGGAAACAAACAGGGCCATAATATCAATCGATCAAACATCGCGCGTATGCATGCAGGGAACCAATCAGCAACCAAAGGGAGGAGAGGAACCGTATGCATGCAGGGAATCAAACATCGTGTTCATGCAGTCCTTGCGCGAGAACCCGTGGCGGCTGTGCCCCATGGACTCTTCGAAACTATCTCCAACAATATGGTGAAATGGCCTAATTGTTGCTGACGGTGCAAATTCACACCCAAACCGCAAATTAAGAATGAAAACAAACAGGGACCCAAAGCTGTCAATTCAATAATAAACTAGTATATATAAGACACAATTATGCCCCCATCATGTTTTAGGTTCGCAGAGTTGCACCGGTAACCGAAAGGACGAACAAAGATCATCCGTCCTGTTCGCTCTCCTGAAAAGGCAGCTTAAAAAATATTATTGATTAATTTGTTGTAAGAAAAAAATATTATTATTTTACTAAAAAAGTACGACTGATAAACAACAAGAAAGCACAGTTGCACAAAGGAAAACCACCCATAGGCCACAGGTTCCAGCCCCTTTGGTCCGACGACGGACACCTGTTCCAATCCCCCGAGCAGGCGAGCAGTGTATGTGCATGTGCATCCCCATGCATGCAACCCTGTTCAGTTGGTTGGTTCGTTTCGTTGCTGGTTTGTGAAGAAGTACTGCTGGTTGGTTTGTGTGAAAGAAAAATATTGTTCTTGTTGGAAATTTACAATCGTTTACGATAAGCCACAGCCAAACGAACAAGCTGCAGAAGAGGAGGGGAAGAGCCAACACAAGCGAGGAAGAAGAGCAGCTCGACTCAAAACAAATGGATACCGGTTTCACATGTGCATGTACGGACCCGTTAGAGTAGTACGAACCCAATAATTCGCACAAATCTGAAAGCACGGCCTATAATTTGACAGATTTCCACACCAAAAATCAGTCGATATACAAATAGCAAAATTCTTATTGTTATGGTAGAAGCCTCAAGCAAAATACATTTTGTTATATATGGCCGGTGGACCCAAAGCATATAAACCAAACCATGAAACCAAGCACCAACTTTTGAGGGGTTTTTTTTCCCAGTTTGCACATATTTCTCCCTCGCATCGCCTCGTCACATGACTCACATCTCGGACCCTGCAACCTCACCTCCCTTCAAAACCAGCGCCTTGCACTTCTCCGTGGCGCCGGCGCGCGCAAACTGCACGAACTCGTCCAGGTTCCGGTCAGAGCTGTCGCCTGGTGCCACCGCCGCGCGAGCCATGTCCCTCCATTTCCTCGCCGCCTTGCCGTCGTCCATAACGGCGCGCACGCACCGCTCCACTTCCCCGTGCAGGAACATTCCCGCGCCGGCGTCGTGGCGCGCGCGCACGCCGGCGCCCCAGGCGAGCTCGACGTTCCGAGCGTTAGTCGGCTGGTCCGTCCATAGCGCCATCGCCACCATGGGCACGCCGTAGCTGAGCGCCTCCAGCGTGGAGTTCCAGCCGCAGTGGGTTACGAAGCAGCCCACGGCCGGGTGCGCCAGCACGTCCAGGTGCGGGCACCAGGGCACGACCATCGCGGCGCCCGACGCCGTCGCGTCGTCCAGGAGGTGGCGCGGAACCTGTTGCTCGTCGGTGGCCCTCACCACCCACAGGAAAGGCTTGCCGGCGGCGAGGAGGCCGCGAGCGAGCTCCTCCGTCTGGGCAGCGTCGAGGGACGCGAAGCTGCCGAAGGAGACGTAGGCCACGGAGCAGTGGGGCTTGGTGTCTAGCCACTTGATGCACGAGTCCTCCGGGTTCACCAGGTTGGCGCCGTAGGTGATCCGGCGGCCAGTGGCGCCGGTCGTTTCAGCGGCGGGCAGCGGCACGCACGGACCGATGGCTCGGGCCTTCAGGTAGTTTGTCAGTCCAGCCAAAACCTTGGCACATGAACAAGTGGTCAAGAATTCGAGATCCTTAGTCCATTTCAAAGAACTGAACTGATTAAACGAAATCTTCCAATTCGTGATTAACACTAACCTCGCTTTCCAGATCTTCGTACGAGTTGAACAGCACCCAATCATCCTTTCCCTCATGAGCGAACTGTTTCGGCGCTTGCTTGGCGATCGTCGGATACGGCCCATGGTCGAACACGAACGACAGGAACTCTGACCTCTCCATCTCCGGCAGGCCCAGGAACGCCTCGCTCCGGGCGGCACCACCGTCGCCGTCCACGGCCACCGGCGGCGGCACGGCGAGCCTCCCCTGGCTGAAGTGGTAGTACACGGCGCTGACCGCGCACGACTGCGAGGAGAAAGGGACGGCGGGCAGGCCCATCCGCCGCGCCACGGGCGGCACCCAGTCCTCGTACGAGTCGTACACGACGCACGTGAAGGGGTCCGCCGCCGACGCGCGCGCCTCGATGAGCGACGCGCCTGCTTCTCCAGGTACTCGTCGACGCCCGCGGCCGACGCGAACCCTCCCTCGTCGTGGCCATCGGAGATGGCCTCGACCATCACCGGGTGCGCGTCCACGCCGGCAGTCCTCTGGATGAAGCGGGTGGTGACGAGCGTGGTGGCCACGCCCTTGGACGCCAGCCTCTTGGCGAACTGTACCATGGGGTTCATGTGTCCCTGGGCGGGGAAGGGCACGATGAGGACATGCGCCGCCATGGTTGTTTCTTATTGCTCTCTTGCAACAATGGAGAGGTGGAGTTCCAAGAGCAATGTTGCAGGTTGCAATGTTACCTGGGGATATATGTCAGATCAGAGATACCTTGCCGAACATGTGACGGCCGGCAAACTCGCTGGATGCGTTTCCCAGTTATACGTACAAGCTTGATCTAGCGACACCTTTTTCAGTGCTGGTATACACCATGGAAGTCTTCAGCCTGTTCGGGAGGCCGATCGTATCGTGGATTATTTTACTGCTGGCTGGTTTGGTGTGAGAGAAAAACACTGTTCCCGGCTGGAAATTTACGATCGTTTACGAGCAAGCGAACAGGCCAATGCTCATAACCGGCTACGGGAAATGCATGAGGAGGGTCCCATTTGTAACTGATCTGGATTCATATGTGCATATGCCATGGAAATTTTGAATTTAACTTAGTAATGTACCAGTAGATGAATTACACATTTGCCCGTTTGTTTCGAAGACAAAGATTACTTTATTTTTATTTTGAAACAGCAGCCCAGTTTGTCTCAAAAAGCAGTGACGACATTTCAGTGGCATGGCAATCTAGATAATATGGAACCTATGGAAAGAACGGAACCAAGGATGTTTTAAAATAGTTTTCAATCAGCTCTACAGGTGGCCCCGAGAGCCAAAGATGACATCAACCAACGAAAGAGGGTGTTTCATTCGAGCATTTGATTTTCGTTGTTGTGGCCCCTGTTTTTCTTCTCTTGGTTCTTTAGGCTCAATTTTTCATACCCTCGTATCAGTTCTGGGGAAATGTGTTGCTAGATCCCTTTGAGCTTTAGAATTAGCATGTAGTGTGTATTTTGAACTCTCTTTTATCTCTTAATTAAAAGGCAAAGCTCCTATTAGTTTTTAAAAAAGACCAACACTACACAACCTAACTCCTAGCCGTATGGACTAGGGACTCTAACTTTGTCTTTCTCGCTTGGATCCAAAGCTGAACTTTGGAGTTGATTCTAGCCAGCAGATCTGTGACAGAGGTGACCTCAAGATTGAACAATCTCGTGTTCTGTTCTTTCCAAAAAAAAAACAAGTGATCAAGGCAAACAGTTAGTCAAATCCTTTCCTGAAAGGGCCTGTCCAATTGCTCCTCAGAGTTCGCCACTTGGAGGGAGTTACCTTGGTTCGTTTGTTGGTCGAGAACAGACAACATTGAGAACCAAGCTTGGGCAGAGAAGAAACAGGCAATGAACAAATTGAATATGCACTCACTAGTTTCCAATTCTTTGTCGCATGGAAGGCAATTATGACGTGTTTTCCAGACCATGGCGCAATCTCCTATTGACGGTCCAACAGGGACGGACCTACAGGGTATGCAGGGTGGGCCACCGCATACCCTGGGGTCCGCCAGTCATAGAGACAGGTAGAAATTTTCAATGTATAAAAAAAATTGCATAAGATTTTTTTTTGTTTACCGAATTGTATAAGAATTTTTTTTTGCTGCGCATACCCAGAGGTAAAAACCTAGGTCCGTTACTGCGGTCCAATGGTGGCGTTTGAAACTTTGAATGCCAGCCATATAGGAATAACTTCACCCGCAATGGACTCCATGAATTCTAGTCTTCTAGATCAGTTTATGATCATTGGATTGAGTTGCACCCAAATGCAGTGCCTTGTAGGAGGAGCTCGCTGAATAAGTGTCATCGTTGGACGTCCAATGCCGAACCATGCGGTCCTCAATTCCCTCTTGCAACTGAGTTTGCTCTAAAGCTTCACAGAGCGAGAGGTATTCCATGAGTGCAAGAACCGAGAGGCCGCCAGTTATCAGTCATATAGTCTCCGGAAGCTATCATGTACTCCGATTGTACAATCTTTCGAGGTCACTCTCTCCCCTTGATTTGGGTGCGATGTTGCTAGTGTCATCTGCTCTCACTCCCCCTACTATGTCATAACTCTAGTGCATTGTGCATATGACGCGCCTATGCCTTGATCATGTACTGGTGGCCAAAAAAAACCACCACCCCCACGGCCCACCACACTTCACCTCTCTGACTATCTAAAATACTTCCTCTGTTTTAAATTATAGTTTATTTTGGCTTTTCGATATACATAATTGTTGATATGTATCTAGATACATGTTATGTCTAAATATATAATAAGGATTGTAAATCTAGAAAAGCTTAAACGACTTCTGAGAATGGATGAAGCAATAAAAAGAACAAAATATTTATCGTGGCAAGCAAATCATACATGAAGAAGGTTCCCTTATGGCTATACATGGGCATTCTTGATGATAGCTTTAAATTTAAACTATTGAAAGGGCCAGGCCTTCAATCAAAAGTTCAAAACGATATAAATGATAAATTAGATTCTAGATGCGACGGTGCATTTTGATCAGCAATACCCAAGAAACGAGCAAGACAAGCACCGTAGCAATGGATAGCAATGTTACATGGCAATGTTGTCAATTAGTTGTGGATGAGCGGGAGATAAGGTTGGTGAGGAAGGCAACAAATGGGTAGGTTTAAGAGGCGACAATGCATTGTGGTACGGTGACGAAGCATTAACATGACATTGTTGTTCACAAAAGAGAGAAAATATTTAGGTCTATGTTAAATTTCAGATTAATGACATCGTTTCATGGGACAGTTTTATGAGGTCGGGACTTCACTGACCATAACAAATGCTTTTACCCATGAGTCAAATCATCACTGGAGAATGGAGATGGAGTCATGAGACTCCCTGGTTACTATGCCGTTTCTTCTATTTTTCCTCTCATTTGGGCTTCATGGTACGCTTAGACCCTGTTTGGATTCATTATCTGCTAATAGTTAGCTGGCGAATAGCTCATATCTAATATTAGCTAGCTAACTATTAGCTACCGATTATCTAGAGGATGTTTGGATGCACAACTAATAAAAAAATGCTACCACATGTAACACCCTAAAATTTTCTTCTTTGGAAATAGTGTAAAAATGATTTAATTATGAATTTTAGTGCTCATGAGAATATAGGAAAATAATATTTTCCATTAAATTAAAAATCAATATAGGATGTAGCAATAATCTTGTGCATACATCTTTGGTGCATCAGATTTGTTGTAATGAGTTGTTTGACCCAAAACTCAAAATGATTCAAATTGCCTTTGAAAAGGTCTTGAAATAAAAGAAAAAGGAAATAGGAAAAAACCTCTATCTTTGTTTTCAGCCGAGAAGCCCACCTCCCTCTCTACTTTTTTTTCAGCCACAGGCCCATCTCACCTTTCCTTCCCCCTCCACCCTGCAGAGCCCAGGCGCCACCAGTGGCCCGGCAAAGAACAAGCCAAGGCCCGAGCTGCGTGGGCAACTCCCCTTCCTCTCTATCTCTCTGACCGCCTGTACCCGCTCCCTCTCTCACCGCCAGACGGGACCCACCTGACAGGCCTCTCCTACCTCGCGTCGTGTCCTAGCAGGACACTGAGGCGATGGCGACGCTGCCCAATCCCAGGTTTCTCGAGATTTCCAGCGTGGGGATCACGCCAAGGCACCCTATAAAGCCCGAGGATCTCCTACCATGCCCTTTTTCCATCTATACGTGTCGCCGCTCCGCCCTAGCGTGCTCTGCCACCTGCTTTCGGATCTCGCCAAGAACGAGGGATGCCCACCGCTGCTGTTGCCGCCGTCTGAAGCCTCGACGCCATTCGCGATCTGTTGCCGAGTCCCGCATCAATGTGACGAATCTGCAGGCGCTTTTCTTCCTCTCTTTCTCACTCTACAATCCTCACACATGGTCGTCGTTGTTCGTTGACAAAGGTCGGCCGTGTCACACAAACAACCTCGGCTATGCTTAGATATTGGCTACACTAGTTGTATGCGGCATGTAAGTCGACTGCGAGCCGCAAGGGTGTATCTCTTGGGCTTGGCCCATTTCTTTCGTTGCTCTGAACTTAAACTCGCTGTGTGAGAGGATGGGTGGACAGCGAACGATAAACCTAAAATTCCCCAACTCTTCCTCCTCCTCGTGCTCTCTTGCTTCAGAGGCGGCGCCACCGTGCTCCTCGTCGTGCGAGTACGCCGGCAAAACCTTCTAGTTACCACCGGATCGTGACATTTGGTATCATAGAGCCAGTCCGATTCGTCCTTGTTCGATCCGTAAAATCCCATGTAGTTTCATCGTGGTTGGATCTAGCCGGTGTTCGATTGAATTCGATTCCGCCACCTCAATCCGTCCTCGACCGAGTTCGTCAGCTTCCACCACCACCTCCCCAACCTCCACCTATTCTGCTGGCGAGAGGACCTACCCTTACTACCCGCATGACCACCGCCGAGGAGAAGTTGGACGCGCAGATGAAGTCCATTCTCCAGCTCATGGAGACCTTCAATCGTTGGCGCCCGACATCAACAACGTCGCCATTGCCCTCAGCAAGGACCTCAAGGAGCTGACGTCGCGCGTCGAGGCATTGGAAGCAACTCCCAACAATGCTCCACCTTAGGCCCCGAGCGCGAGGAAGAGGGTGGGCCATTGTTGGCCACGGCGTTCATCCACCACCACGGGGTCGATGGAAAGGCATTTGTCCTTCCTCAACCCACGACCAATGGTTGGTTTATCGCCTCCACTTCTAATGTTGTCGTATCACCCGACATGGTTCCTTATTATCCTATCCATACCCAAGCGTGAATTCTATTTACCTAAAATTTGAGTTTCCCAAGTTTGATGGTTCACATCCTAAAGTGTCGAAGGAAAACGCTGAGAAGTATTTTGATATGTTCAATGTTCCCGTTCATCGTTGGGCTCCCTTTGCAACCCTTCATTTCAAAGGCATTGCTCAGTTGTGGCTACAAACTTATGAAGCCCAACATCGTGTTGATAACTGGTTGGAACTCTGTATTGCTGTAGATACTAAATTTGGCAAGGATTTGTATCATAACTCCATGCAGGAATTGCTTAGCATCAAACAAACTGCTGATGTGCAAAAATATTATGATAGATTTAATATAGCCATGCATAGGGTGTTAGTGCACAACAATCATCTAGATGATGTTTTCTTTGTTAGCAAATTTTTGCAAGGGTTGAATCTAGATATTAGAGTTGCTATAGTTTTACACAAACCTAGAACTATTGATCTAGCACTCTCTTTGGCACTTATGCAGGCGGCGGTGTTGGATAGTCAGGACAAATCTTACACGTGATGCCCACACAAAGACTACAACAAATTCAACAAACAAGCCATCATATCCTAGCTGGGCATTTTGGGCAATCCAACAGCAGATGAAGCTAAACCCAAGTGGGAAGACAAATGGAACACACTCAGAGCTCAGCGCCGTGCCCAAGGCTTATGCATGAAGTGTGGAGAGAAATGGGGCAGGAATCATACATGCCCCGAGAAAGTGTCATTACATGTCTTAGAGGAAGTCATGGAAATTTTCCTAGAAGACATCAAATCTGAGCCTACCTCTGATGAATCCAGCGATGATGAGGTATTTTCCTTGTCTCAAGCTACAATGGTGGGTGTGCAGGGCAGGAAAACAATCAAAATCACTGGGCTAGTTAATAGTCAAGAAATTCTTATTCTGATTGACTCGGGCAGTTCCAGCTCTTTCCTCAGTGAGAAGACCGCTGACACCTTACAGCATGCTCTTACATCAGCTCCTCCTATACATGTCACAGTGGCCAATGATGAAAAGCTTCTAAGTCAGCAGTAGGTCCTCAACTTCACTTGGTGGACACAGGGTCATACTTTCTCCACCAATGTCAAAATTCTTCCATTACCTTACTATGACATGGTGTTAGGTATGGATTGGCTGGAGAAATTTAGTCCCATGTGGATCCACTGGAAGAGAAAATTGTTGCGGTTCACTTATGCTGGCAGAGAATTAGTCTAAAGGGAGTTAAGGACAAATTGTCTAGCTATCACAAGCTAAAAGCAAGGAAACTTAAGAGTCTGCTTAGGAAAGGGGGAGTAGCTCAAATGATTCATCTATGTCAAACCCAACCCAAACCACCCACTGAATCCATTCTTGCACCAATCCAGACTCTAGTTGATAGCCATGCCCACCTTTTCAAAGAACCTGATTCCCTTCCACCACCACGAGCATTTGATCACCACATCCCATTACTTTCAGGTGTAAACATAAAGCCTTATAGATATTCACCTTCCTAGAAAGATGAAATTGAGCGCCAAATCCAGGAAATGCTAACCAATGGAATTATCAAACCCAGTCATAGCCCCTTTGCCTCCCTAGTTATTTTGGTGAAGAAGAAAGATGGTAGCTGGCATTTCTATGTGGATTACAGGCAGCTGAACAACATCACTATGAAGGACAAGTATTCCCTCCTAGTTGTTGACGAACTCTTGGATGAACTCAATGGAGCATCCTAGTTCACAAAGCTAGATATGCGCTCTGGCTATCACCAAATCAGACTGCAACCAGCTGATGAAGAGAAAACAACATTTACAACCCATAGTGGGCATTGGGAATTTCGGGTGATGCCCTTTGGGCTCACCAACGCTCCTGCAACATTTCAAGCTCTAATGAACACCATTTTCAAGCCTCTGCTCTGCAAGTGTGTACTAGTATTTGTGGATGACATCTTGATCTACAGTCCAACGCTCGAAGCCCACTTGGGACATTTGCAAGAGGTTTTCAATATCCTCCAGCAGCAGCAGTTCTTACTCAAGAGATCCAAGTGCTCATTTGCCCAACAGAATTTGGAGAATCTGGGACACATCATTAGTGCCCAAGGAGTGGCCACAGACCCCAAGAAAATTGAAGCAGTGGCCAACTGGCCCACTCCAATAGATCTCAAGCAGCTATGGGGTTTCCTTGGGTTATCAAGTTACTACCGCAAATTTATCAAGAATTATGGCTTGATCAGTAGACCATTAACTGATCTTCTCAAGAAGGATGTTCTCTTTTACTGGACCCCCCAACTGCAAGCGAGTTTTGATGCTCTCAAGCAGGCCTTGATCTCTGCCCCTGTCCTGGTGTTACCAGATTTCAACAAGCCATTTACAATAGAGATAGATGCTTCCTCCACAGGCATTGGTGTTGTGCTTTCCTAGGACAACCACCCTATGGCTTATATTAGCAAGGCACTTGGACCCAAAGCTCAAGGACTATCTACATATGAAAAAGAATGCATGGCAGTAATCTTGTCAGTTACCAAATGGAAATCTTATCTGCAACACCAAGAGTTTACTATAGCCACTGATCATAAAAGTCTTATCCACTTGGGAGAACAAAAGCTACAAGAAGGGATGTAGTACAAAGCCTTCCTCAAGCTTCTTGGTGTGCAATACAAGATATTGTACAAGAAAGGGTTAGAAAACAAGGCTGCTGATGCCTTATCCCGACAAGCTGAACCTAGCACAGTTGCAGCCATATCTACAGGTACACCCAAATGGCTGGAGATCATAGTGGAAGGTTATACCAAGGACGATCAAACCAAGCAACTTCTCACAGAACTCAGCATTACTAGGTCAAATGATAAAGGCTTCTCACTATCTGATGGTCTCATCAAGTATAAAAATAGAATTTGGCTAGGTAATCACACAGAAGCACACCAGGCAGTGTTACTGGCACTCCATTCTAGTGGTCTAGGAGGACACTGTGGTATTACTGCCACTTATCACATGGTTTGGGCCCTGTTTGCCTGGCCTAATTTGAAGCAGTCTGTCATTGACTACATCAATGCTTGCGAGGTATGTGCCCATGCTAAACTTGAACATTGTCGTTTGCCGGGTTTATTGCAACCATTGCCTGCCCCCCAACTTGCTTGGCACACTATCAGCCTTGATTTCATAGAAGGTCTACCCAAGTCCAAGCACTTTGATACTATCTGGGTGGTTGTCGACAAACTAACCAAATATGCCCACTTTATATGTCTCAGTCATCCATACACTGCCCTCTCTGTTGCTCAAACCTTCATTTCCAATGTCTACAAATTACACGGCATGCCCTCTGTGATCATCCACTACCGGACACGGCCGATTTGCCTAGTGCAAATAGATTTGCCGAGCGCTTTCTGTCGCGCACTCGGCAAAGGCAATCTTTGCCGAGAGCCGGATCTAGCGGCACTCGGCAAAGATAGGCCATCGGCAAATATGCCTTTGCCGAGAGCGGCCATCGGCAAAAAAATCTTTGCCAAGTGCCGGGCACTCGGCAAAACTTGGCCGTCGGCAAAGGTGGCTGGCGTGACGGCGGCCATCTGCCATCAGCCTTTACCGAGTGCCCCGACGTTAGGCTCTCGGCAAAGATTTTTTAATTTTTTTTAAAAATTCTTTGCCGGGCGCCCTGTGACCTGGCACTAGGCAAAGGCTTCTTTACCGAGTGCCAAGGTTGGCACTCGGCAAATTAATTTTTTTTGTTTTTTTGCCCTATTTTTTCTGGGGCTTTGCTGCATTAATTAAAACTCCATTTCAAAATTTGGGACAATTTTGAGTTTTTTTACTATATTTCCTTAATTATTTTTGTTTCATTGAATTTTTTCGACTATTTCAAATTTGAACTGCATGTACATGAAATAATGGAATTTGGTCATTCAAAAAATGGTATTCATGATGTTTGGCATATGTTGAGGCCGTATCTAGGAACTCGCATGAAATTACGAGCATCTTGTTGTCGTAACATGACGATGTACTTGCGGGAAAAGTGTATTTAAATTATATAAAATCCAAACGAAGTCTGAAAATCACAAAACTTGTCGAGGTGTCTTGTTATCGCATGTGGAGGCCGTGGTAAAAAATTGAGAAAGTTTGAAGCAAGTTGTGACGTCGGATGCCTAAAAGCCAGACATCTCCACATGTGAAATGTGATCACGTGCTGCAAACAAAACCTAACGAAGTAGGGCATTATATAATTCAACACACAAAACACATAAAATGGCATGTGAGAATATGTACCGAACTAGGGTACAGAGGTCCTGAACTAAATCTAACATGCCTTAGGTAATTGAAGCGAATAACAAGCACAAGAAATGGCATGTTAGAGCATGTACCAAACAAGGGTATATAGTTCCTTCGATTAAACCTAACATGCCTTAGGTAATTAAAACAAACAACAAACACATGGATGTGACATGTGAATAAGATAGGATCATCCTAGTAGTGTAGCCACATAGCAAATTATGTTGCACCTTCTCCACAGTAGCCTCCCATTGTTGTTGGTGGTGGTGGCGGGGGTGACGGCGGAGGCCCCTTGTTCTTATGGTTAGGTCAGGTGCAATATGGATCATTGTAGAGTGCCTCCTGTGAACTTGCACCATTGTTGTTGCCGTCGTCTTCATCTTCCTTGTACCCGCTGCTAACTTCCCTTTGTAGATTGAAGATTTGGTCCCCTCTGGTAGTAGATGTTTGGCGATGTGGATAAATTGGTCGATATCGACCCACCTAGTGAACCCATAATTTTCTTGGACTTGGAAGACTACAATAAGTATGTCCTATGAGTTATAAGGGTATTCGAGATACATATTTAACAAACGAAATATAATAGCAATTACCCATGCTTGCGGGCAATTGAAGAAGCGACGACCTCCGTCGATCCCCTCGGTGAACATCTCGCACTAAGCGGTCCTCATCATGCATGTATTTTGGCCAATCTTCCTTCCTATTATCGTATCCTCGAGAGGGCACTCTTTAGTGAAATCACTCTTGCTCTCGGGGAAAGCGATACACTTTGGTTCCTCAAAGAAATCAGGCCCAAGAGACCCCTCCCACACAATGGGAGTTCCTTTCGTCCCCCCTTTTCTCTTCCACTCCGAAACCCTTTCCTCTAGAGGACCCTCTAGACATTCCTACTCAATGAAACCAAATACTAGTTTGGTTTTAGTTTTGATTAGCAATGCATCCTAGAACGCATATATATATATGCGGAGGCAGTTTGCTAGCCATTGAATTGTCTTTGTAAATGCTCCTAAAAAGTCTACTCGAGAATCTTTGAAAAGCCTACATCGTAACGATTAATTGGAGAGCCTAGATTACATGGTGAAAAGCCTATTCGATTTTAGACTTGAATCACTATTTCGAAGGACACTGAAAAGTTTATTCAATGGTGACATGATAAATCACTGTAAAGGCTATTTCCCCTAGATTCCATGACTAAAAAGCCTATTCGATTTCAGACTTCAATCACTATTTTAAACCAAAAAAACTAATGTCGCTGATTAATATGTATTATAGGCAGAAAATTTCACCATAATTTCCCCTATTTTTGATGCCATCCATACATAAATATGAGATGAATATTTAACCTCAATACAACATATACAAACATACAAATATATGCCACATTCATCTAAAACCATATACATAATAACAAGCATATTAATAGTCCATACAGTCCATAATTATAGTTCATATAGTCCACAATAGCTCATAATGAAAGTCCACAAAGTCCATAATAGTACATAATAATATCTACAACAAACCCTCACTGTCTCCTAGTCTTACCCTTACCCTTGTGACCAAGAGCGCGGGTGCCTGGAGTGTAAGGGTCAGGTGGACGGCGTCGCCTAGTGCCTGAAGGCTGTGTAAGCTGAGTCAAGGGAGCGTCCTGGAGCTGAGACGGGCCAAGCTCCTCGTGCCTTTGGTCCACCTCATCGTCGTCCTCATCCTCATACACAATGCCTATGGACCCTGTAGGTGCTTGGCTAGAGGAACCTAAGCCTCCTCTGCCTGCGGAAGGAACGTGCACGTCTTGCGTCGTGGCTGTCCTACAACCACAACGAGCAGACGCACGGCGTAGCCGATGTGACAACCTTTGTTGTACAAAATTATGTTAACTGAAAGAATTTAACGTATTAATAATATGTTTGAAAGAATATTTTGAATCTTACGTCTAGAAAGCTACGCGTGTCGTCGTCCCTGACTCTCGGACGAAAGCGCTCAATGTCTTCAATGGAGCATTTGAGGGTATTGTCCCGCAACAAAGTTCTCAGTAATAATACTTCTCAACATATAGCAACAAGTTTTGTTTTCTTTTGTAGAAGAAAAATTCACTAAACAACTACTAGGACTAAACCCATCTGGTATGCAACTTAACATAGAAAAATAAGGCAATTGAATTACCACTCTATCCAAGATTGGTCCTACCTCCACTTGCCTTCCTACACGAGTAGATTGGTCACGTCGTGTCTTCATCGTCGGAGGACTCGATGTTGGCGTAGTCATCTTCTGTCCATTATAGCCTCAGCCTACAACATGTCACATGTTGGTACCAAGCTTGGTAGCGCCTGAACTCATGGTTCGTGTGTGGCTCATTGTTCTCGTCCACGTTGTTGTGCAATGACTCCCATTGTTCAATGTAAATGTAATCTTGGTGGTGCTTTTCCCAATCAAAATCTTCTTCTGTTCTTACGACGATCCAACTTTGCACGTCACCATATTAAAAGTGCACATATGTCATCATTACTTCAATCCATGTATATGTCACCATATTAATGGAAATGGACCTTCACGAGACAATTGAAATAGCAAAACACTTATTTGTGTAAGTCAACGCCAGTCAAGAATGGAGCCGTTGGCCAAAGCTGTCTCACTCAAAATTAGCGTGCAACTCTAACTGGCAGGTGGAACTCGACAGCATAGAAACAGATTAGAGGGCACCTCATCCTATAGAAGTCGTCATCGCACCCACACATGTTGCTCAACTAAAAAGGAAGTGCCCCCTCTCGATCGTACGGCTCCCACGACACCTGCAATATGTCCAAACAAGATGTTAGATGCTATACTAAACCATTTCAAATTAGAATGGGAAATAAAATTTACTTACACTAGACACCGTGAGCATGTCTAGCTTGTTCGTGAACTCAATGTACGCCTGTTGTAACCTCGCGTGCAAAACCCTAACCTGGTCCTAAAGGTACACCCACGTCGGTTTGCAGAGACATGGAGGTGACACTGGAACCACTCACGATGAGCTAGAACCTTGGGACTACCAAGCTGTTAGATGAGCCCACATCCACTGGCTGGAGCGGTACACGCATCCACCAAATGACGCCGAGGACGAAGTCCGACGACACGCCTCTCAAAGTCGACGATAAAGAAAACCCAACAACAGAGAGCCCCGGTTGTCTTGACTTTGCTGGTCCCGGGCCACTAAGGTAGTGGACCCACATCCACAACATAGTGTCACCCATGGTGTCGGGGAAGAGAACGTGAGGCAAACATGTGTAGGATCCATGCCTGTGATGAGTACCCAATCTGTCTCCTCATCCGCCTCCTTGGGGCCTTTGTGCGAACTCTTGCCGGAGCCGAGGAGATTAGAACTCTAGAAGTGCGAGCCCCTTGCTCGCCAACCTCACGCCCCAAGGAAGGCCTTAACTCATACTCTCCAACCTTGACGACCTTTGCCCAATCCTTTGCATTGCCATGAATCCTCAGACCTAGCATCTTCTCGATAGTCACAAGCGTGGTATCATCTCTCCGAAAAGGCAAGTGAAAATTTGTGAGTCTGGCCGCCACCTACATTTTAGACAAAGCAAGATTACATGTCAAAAGGCAAGCGCATGAACAAATGGCCATGAATGGAGGCAATGATTGAAGATAAAATCTGTCAACCAACGCAATTATGGCCGTTGAGTTGAACTTGGGCAACCCACGATGAACCTGAAAAGAGATGACATCCAGGCCAGCTCTTTGCAGGAAAGGAGTGTACCTATTGTCGTACTACATGTCCAAGAACCCATTGTGGGTTTTAGGACAAAGGAGCAAAAAGTCCTACATGGAATAAAACATAGTGTGGTAGAACCGCCTAATCTAATACCTCCCAGGAGTACTTGTCTTCCATTAGACACTAAGTACTCAAGGGAGGACACTAAATTACGCAGTTCCGTCGAGCACACCCCAAGGGAGAACCCAAAAATCCACATTTTTCCATTAGCATCACAAATGAGAGAATAAAGCTTACAACATTCTTAAATCATTTCTTACATCACTTTCCATGCAGCATCAGAGTATAATATTTATGGATTATAATAGCGGAATATACCCATGTTATCAGAGTTACAATGGAAATAAATATCTATTCATGACATGATGAAGCATTGATATATAAACTATGACAACATATTATAAAACTTCTATTTATAAAACATTTAGCGAGGGTTATAAATAAAAACTATGATCGTAGCGTAAAGGAATCCTCTCTGAGCCCACTAGGAGGAATCCACACCCAAGAGTCAGCTCTAGCATCCGCCCGTCACTTGCAACAGGGGGAAATAAAACCCTGAGTACTCAATTGTACTCAGCAAGACTTACCCGACAGGAGGAAAGAAAAGACTCCAAGGATATGCAAGGCTATCAGGCTTGTGGGTTTATTGCATCTATAGGAAGCATTACTAAGCGTGCGTCCTTATATTCAATTTTATTAGCAGTCATCATTAGTTCATTAACTAACCATTCTATATAGGCACCTATGCTACTTTCAAGTAGGTTGTAAGCAATCAGAATCATTTTAACATCTTTCATCTTCCAGTTCTTACTACGGTGCTAGACTAGACAAGTCATACCGGATCATCCGGCGATTCGCGAACCAATGTATCCCAGCTGGGTACCCTAAAACACACGCCCCGCATGTACCCTAGGCACAAGCAGGACCAACCCACTACCCTCCTGTCACGGGGTCTAGGTCCCCATCCAAACTTGGACTCCAAGCCCCCTACTACTGAGTCCCGGACTCAGTGCGGTGCTTAGACCTCCACCATCCCCGCCTCCAATCAGTCAGTCCAGAAAGACCTAGAACCCATGACAAGAGAGCAATGAGCCTTCCCGCGCCCATACATAAGTATGTGTTCAGGATAATAAGTCTGTAACCTTCCTAGAACCCAATGCAACGGCCGGTCCTTAACCGACACAGGTGGAACAAGTGCAACCCGAGCCTCACTCGAATGCCAAACCAAGTATAGATCCACAATACCATTCTGCCTGGTCTTCAATTATCATTCATATATATTTTCCAGGTGATAATAACATAATAGCAATAATAATATATTTCCTATCTCTCACGAGTGACAGGCAATCACTCGACTTCTACCAGAGTCCTGTAGCATAGCAATCTACTTGATCCTATCATACTAGTAAGACTCATAGGACAAGGATATATATGCAAGTGGGTTTCATTCAACTTCTTAAACTTAATGCACAAACATAATATAAAGTGTAGAAAAATAGGGGTTATGCACTGGGCTTGCCTGGACAAGATACCATCAAAGTTATCATCCCACCATGATGACACGATCATCGAGACAAAATCTTTTTCGATACTCCAGATGACTCCCCGATCCATCGCCGTTCCTATTATGATATGTGTGGATGCAATGTAGAGACGTAATTAATCAACTCCAACCGTGACTCGTAAAATAATTAGAGCAACCCTGGAAACATTTAAAACTAGATGAACCAAATACACTAATAGATAGATCATGATTTTAGGAGCCTAACAAAATTGGTTTCATAATTTTTGGACAACTACACAAATTTATATTGATTTTACAAGTTTGCTTTAGAACCTAAATTAGAAACACTTTAGGAAAAATGAAAAAGCTGGCGGCACCATTTCAGCATAGTAGCCCGGCACGGCACTGACCCTAAGACATACGTCATATGACTAACGCGCCCAAGGTAAAGGGAGCCAGCGTAGCGATGATGGTTACGTCAGAGGGCCCCCGAGCTTCGAGGTAATAGCACGACTACCCTATGTACTATTCCTATCGGCGAGTGGTTTTGCGACCAAGTCCCGAAACTCTCCCGTCTTCACATTGGGGTGGTCCCGATGCCCTTCTTGTGCGATGGCGCAATGACCGTCGGTAAACCACGATTACGCTGGCCACCTACAAGGGCCTCCGATGACCCCTGATGGCGAGCATCTAGGATTCTGACGGCGGCGCTCCTAGAGACGGCGGCTAGAGACCCGGAGAGGCACTATAGCACAGCTAACCATGGTGGCGGTGGGTCGGTGTGTGTTTCACGATGGCGGCGAAGCCATTCGGCGAGGCTATGAGCTAATGGCATGATAGAGATTGCGCAGGAGCAACAAGCGTTTACCACGAAGCCATCCGCGCAACTAGTTGAGACGAAGAAGGTCGGGAGTATCCTGGCCATGTGCGACCGCTCCACGCGGCGGCGCTCCGAGCGTGGCACCGACGCGTCACCTCCCCGACGACAGGCACCCTAACCAGGACAACGCGAGCACCGGATAAAGTTAGTCAAGACCAGCCCAAGAACACAACTAATTGGAGTTTTTACCTTCGGGTCATGACTTACCCCCAAACTCGGCAGCGGCGGCGTACATGACGGTGGCGACCAAAATTCAAATTGATAGTCGGTAGCACTTAGTTGGGCACGGGAAGATAGGGCGCCTATTTGCCTTCTTATGCTCTCTACTAGTGCGAGGAATCGAGTGTGAAGCCTAGAGCTAGGTGAATTAGAAAGCGAAAGGGGAGCTCTAGGCTGTGGCCGTGGGCGTGCACCCACGGCGAGAGCGGCGGCTTAAGACAGGCCGGCTCCATGCGAAAGTGGTAGCAAGAACACGCGCGCGCACGGTGATAGCCCACAAAAATTGGTGTGGCGCTTGAATGGAGCGGTAAAACCTTTGGCGGCTCACGACGTTGGCTAGCAGGAGCAGGGCGATGCAGTGGAGCATCATATCGCCACTGTACCCGGGGCCAACGATCATCATGACAGAAGTGGCATATGTCGAGGCACGGTGCGGTAGATAGGATGATGGGTGGAGCGAGCGCCACATCGGTCACACGATGGCTGCTGTGGCCGTGATAGCAGCGCGCTGCGGCACGGCGGCGATGCACTGCGTGATGACCATGCAGCGGCAGCCCTATGGCTCAGTCCGGCCCGTGGGGGCGACCGTGGCCAGCCCCTAACCCATGCGTAGCCGATAGCCTGCAAGGCCAATCACGAACACAACGATGGCCCGGGCCCGGTAATGGCGCGACGCGCTTCGGTCGGTAACGCGGACACGGTACGTGCCCACGATGAGCGATGATGTGCATGGATTTAAAAGCGAAACAAAAGCCACTGATCAACTCGACTCAGGTTCAACCGGTTCCACTAACCTAAAGTCGGTACTAACACCTAATTGGTGAAGCAACTCTTACGACCAGAGGATAATCGGAGAGGAAGTTAGAGCGACATTAAGATAGGTTTGTGTCTGGCGAACAATAGTCCACGAGCGAGCATCAACGACATAGCCACAACGCGTTTCGACTAAATTTGGGCAAATTTGCGTGACTCCATGACAACTCCAACCCAACCATGGACTTCACCACGCTAAAGTACTCACTTAGATGCAACCAACACTACGAAAACATAGACCTAGTGTTTAAGAAATTTAATCAAAATTTCAATGCCAAAACGACATCGTCGTTAGGTTTCCAGACTTAAATCGTTTAGTTCTAGAAGCTGAAATTATATTCCACTTTCAATTCTTGAGCTATCAAAAATACCATGGAACAACATCTATTCACCAAATCAACAGTTGCATTTTCATCTACTAAACTTGCACTTCAAATTTTATTTATGTACCAATTACAAGTTATATTTTATTTTTGTTTATAAAAATTATTTTTCATGCTTAATCAAATAAACAAGTCATTCGCTATTTATTTGCTATCAGGTATTTTTAAGCACTTTCTTCGTACTTTTCCAAAACAAGCCCTAAACAACTTTTGTCCACAAGATTATTTAAAAGTTGTTAAGCACCGAGAGAAGTTGACTAGCGACACTTATTTGTTTGTTTTATTCACGAAAGTGAGTCACACAAGATTCGTTTAGAATTACATGTGTGCTTTAAATTTTTAAACCCGAAAACTTGGTTTGCTAATTTCTCTTAGGCATTAACCTAGGTGCTAAGCAAGCTCGTAACATTAGAGGTGTTACACATAGTCTCCCGTTACTTCACGAACACATGTACGCTCTCAAAAATTTGAACAAAACGTATAGATTATTACCTGCCCCTCCGCTATGAGACGTCCTCGGTGGGTCTCCTCGTACGTTGGGTCAAGCAGGTGGAATTACGCCATCCTACAAAAAATGTCAATGAAATAGAAATTCAATATACAATGAAATATAAACTTAGAAATGTATAAGTAATTGACACAATTACAAGCATAAATTGAGACATGCATAATTAATTGAATGAATACGACAAATATAAAATAATAAAAACAACCAATAATCGCGCCTCACTAATCTACCAATGGCAAGTGCGTGAATTGTGGCCTAATCTACCACACTTGCGGCACTCGTACTGCTCGGGGTCAGTAAGAAATGGGGTTCCTCCCCTATGCCTCGTTCTTTCGGGTATCTGATCAATAACCATCCTGTGCCTCGTCCTCTTCCTTGATCCATGCTTGTTCCAATGGTAAGCTAGATCCACAATGTACTTTGCCCAACAAATGGAGGCCACATCTCCAGGGTCCCGGAAAGGCATAAAGCGGGGCTCCATGTGTGCACAAGCGTGTCGACACTGAACTCATGAGGTATCCTGCTCTCAATGTTATAGTTACGATGTCTAGCTGCTGCCACCAAATGAGAACATAGAAAGTGGTACTGTCTTGGTTTACCATAAGTGCATGTGAAATCTTGGAGGATTACCACATGCATCCTCGACTCTCGAACCTCACCATCGGACGTTGTACCGCCCCAATAGCAACTTATTGAATGACTCCGCCATGTTGTTTGCTTTGAAACTCGTACCTCCATCCACCGGCGTCGTGAGCTCTTGTCCATTTCTCCAAACCCCTCATCAAACACTGTGAGTCATTGTCTACCTTCTACATTTGATGCGGTTCAGGCCTGCTCCAACTTTTTCTAAAAGTACTTGTCCTCAAAGTTGTTGAGCGACCTCCTAGAACAGATCAAAGCTATCCTTCACACCATCCTTACATAGTAGATTCTTGGCAAGCTGCCGAGTACACGAACGATGGTGCAAAGGTGCATACCCCTCTATCTGCTCTCGCATACGGCATTAAGTATGCCCTGGTGCCTATTAGATATGACGCCAACCTCCATGCTAGGCCCAACCACATGTATCCGGACTAGCCTCAAGAACCATCCCCAACTATCATTGTTCTCCTTCTCAACCAAAGCAAATGCCAAAGGAGCCAACTTGTTGTTTCGCGTCACAGGATATATCTATAAGAAGTGTGCCATGGTATTTGCCAATCAAGAATGTACCATCAATGGAGAAGATGGGACGACAGTGCCTAAAGGCCTCGACACACTGAGGGAAGCACCAGAAAGCACAAAAGAATATCTATCTCCCATCTTTCCATGCATTTGGTTTTGGGATGTACTCATAATGCATGCCTAAATTCACCGCTTTGATTACATTGAAAAGTCTTTGGCGGTTGCTCATACCCATCCTCCCAGTTCCCATATATCATCTTCCATGCTCGCTGCTTAGCCCTCCAAGGTTTACCATAAGTTATCACATAACCTTCATACAACACCTCAACGGGCCTGATAATTGTCCTAACCTTCATGTTGGGTTCTCCCTGCAATATTCCCATCAACCGTTTGCAATAAGGGTAGATGTCAACTGTCGATGCTTCAGTGTTAGCACATGGTCAGCACAATTGTGTGGCCTGGCAACTTTTGTGATCTTTCACTTTTCGGTGACCTTTTGCTTCTTTGCACAAACCCTCCATGGGCAGCGTTCCTTGTCACACACAACTATGTAATGGCGCTCCGCATATGAATGCAAGACCTTGTAAGGTCTCTTTCGTATCACTGCAAACGCATGCAACCACCTCTTCAATGTAGGGAGCTCATCATCACGTCCTTCTACACACGCCTGATCGGAATGAGCAAGATCGCTGAACTCATAAACTCTTGGATCACGGCGGCCGGGAAAGATACGCCTCAGCATCTCAACATCACTCTCTGTCAGCTCTCCAACAAGACAGCCATCATCAGAATCAAGAGCCCTTGCCATCTCATATGGCTCTGAATCATTCATAATTTCAACACTATTAGAGCCACAAAATCCATCTCCATAGAGCACTTGTGCAGCAACAGTGGGCACATCCACATTGTCAGGAATGTTTACTGCAACATAAGTAGAAAAATGAGAAAAGAATGAAAATTGGATGTAAGGAATCGGGTAAGCTCCCAATAACCATGCGGATAAGACACTTACTCGGATGATTCTGTGTTAAAGGGATCTCATGAGGAGGATCTACCACAACATCATGAGTCTAACAAGCACCTCCAACTAGCATATTGGGGGTAAATTGAGCATCGAGAATCGTAGGTGCAACCTCCACATCCATATCAGGTTCCGGGATGGGAGGGTCGAAGTGTGCCTGCTGACCCATTGGTGGGTGAAAGGATCAAGATGCCCAAGAGGGGGGTGAATTGGGCTAATTCTTAATTCTTTACAATAATTAAGCCCTACACTTTGCCCACTTCACCCCTTGTGCCTAGAATGTGTTCTATTGTTCTACCTCACAAAAGTTTTGCACCCTAGGTTCCAATCCTACTCTAGCATGGCAATTCTAGGAATGTAAAGACATAAAATGAATTGCTCAGATGTAAATGCTCAAAGTAAAGAGAGGAAAAGGAACGTGGCGATGTTTTCCTAAGGTATCAGAGAGTTACCACTCCCCACTAGTCCTCGTTGGAGAACCCATGCAAGGGTGTAGCTCGCCCTTGATCTGTGCAAGGATCAAGTGCTCTCTACTAGCTGATTCTTTGACACTCCGTCACGGTGAATCGCCCACAACCGCTCATAACTTGACTTGGGTCATCCACAAGCTCCTTCAGATGATCACCAAGCTCTCAATCACCACCGAGCCGTCTAGGTGATGGCGATCACCAAGAGTAACAAGCACAAACTCTCACTTGACCAAGACAAGCCTAATGAGAAGGGTGGATGCACACTTGCTACTTGAAAGTGCATCTAGCCCTTTAGTGGGTTTTGGATGATTCAATGACAACGTGATTAAAGGTCTAACCCGTTTGCTAAGTGTGGATAGGTAATAGGTTATCTCACAGGTACTTAATAAAAGCCAAAATGATGTGTTGTTGTATAAACAATCTAGTTCAAGCAAAAGACAACAATACAAATAGAATTCATGCAAAGGCTTATTTATTGTGGGATTTTCATGTACTATGTGAAAGCAAGCTCATAAGAATTAATTAATGAGACATGAGGAATTGCATATGGAATGGTCTCATATTTGAAGCTTGCTAAATCGAAATGAAAAAAGATAACAATACATATGAATGGATGATTCAACATAAGATGTGACTTGATGGCTTGATATGGTGAAGATAGCAAGGAAAGGCTTTGATGTACTAAGCAAGGGTGAAGGGCAAGCGACGGCTTGGTGGCCGAAGATCCTAGCTAGGGTGAAGAAGGAAGTTCTTGCATTTAGTTGAGGTAATAATCAAGCTATGATGGTCATGTTAATGTGGAGGATCAAATCACTATTGGAGTGTTTGATGGAAGTGACTTGATACATTTGGGATTATTCAAATTTGATGAATGGAATCAAGTCACGTGCTCAAGATGGCTATGCTCAAGTGAAAAGATCAATATCAACATGTTGGCACCCTCACTTGATGAAGATTGGAATACGACTTGGTTGAAAGAGATCAACTCAAAAGGTTTAAATTCGTTATACTTTTAAATTTGAATTAATAGGAATGCCGTACTATTATTAAGAGATGCATCATGTTGGTAGATAATGTTTCATCGATTGCTCAAGCCAGCCCATGTGAGTCTTGAGTGTTTGAGAGACAAAAGAGCTAACCTATGTTTTGCTGATTTGGCATACTAGACGTGTCCGGTATTTACCCAGCAATGATAAAAGTGTTGTTCTCGGGTTGGTTCATCGGGAGTTCCGGCAATAGTCGGGAGTTTCGATGTCTCGCGCTTAACTAACTTAGATGGTTCACTATCCTGGTCATATTGGACATGTCCGGTATTCATACCAGACTATCCGGTATGGACGACCAGAGGCCAACGGCTAGTTTTCAAAATGCCTTGAGGGTCGGGAGTTCCGACGGTTGGAAGTTTTGGCATGCGTCGGGAGTTTCGACACCTCACCAACTTCAACTCAGTTACTTAGTTTTCAAATATGCTGACAGTCGAGAGTTCCGACGGTCGAAAGTTCCGGCATTCATCGGGAGTTCCGATGCCTCACAACGTTATTGTAACTCAGTTACCGTTGGCGCAGTGTAAGTCGTACCGGACGTGTCCGGTATGGCAATGGCTATAAAACGGCCAGTTTTTCCAAGGGGGCTATAAATACCCCTAAGCCTCCACCTTTGGAGGCTGCTGATTTTGCTAATACACACACATGTTTTTGAGCCTTGCCAACTCTCCCAACCCTCTCTTAGTGAGTGATTGATCAAATTTGCCAAATCAAATTGTGGGTTGAGTGAAATTCAAAAAGAGAGGAATCCAACCACTTGAGCACTTGTGCATATTATCAATCTCATGATTTGCATTTGTTACTTTTGGACTCTTTGGTCCTAGATGGCTATACATCGCCGGAGAGCACCCGAGAGATTGTGGCGTGCCTAGGAAAGTTTGTAACGGTCGATTCCGCCGCCTCGGGATCAACTAGTGGAAGGAGGAAAAGGAGTTGGAAAAGACTCCGGCTAGAGTGACCTTCGTGGTACCCTCTAGGGCTGACCTTCTCTGGGTCACCCGTAGCGCCCTCAACGGAGAGTAGGACTTGAATGAGTTCGAACTTCGGTAAAACAAATATCGTGTCTCAATTCGCATTTCATTTGATATTTGTGTTGCTCCAGCTCTTGTGTAGGTTCTCTGTGTATATTGTCATCTCTAGTAGGTGCCTGTAGTTAGATTTGAAGATAGAAATCGAAAGGAGCAAGTTCGGGGCTGATCTGCAGAAATCGTGTATATCGGACACGTCCGGTATTCATATCGGACACATCCAGTATTAGAGCTCAGGGCTAAATATTATTTGAGTTCTGTTCTAACTTTGTGTTGCAGGGTTGTAGCTTCTAGATATATTCTTTATACCTTGTTTACTCTATGGCTAACTTGTGAGGGGTGGTATTACTCTTAATTTAGAGTTTCCATTTTGGAAACTCCATTTTCTCATTGTTTCCGCTTTTAAAGGTGTTAATTTTCAGAAACACCTATTCACCCCCCCTCTAGGCGGCATCCTAGGTCCTTTCACTACTCCCTATGCACTAATGAGGTCCTTAATCTTAGATTCTCAAATATCAATCACCTCACTAGGCTCTTGCTCTCCCTTGCATTTCAAAGGTGTTTCTCAGCTGAACAAATGGGCAAGAGACCTCCCATGGATGAGTGGAGTAAATATTTATACCCCCTCATTCAAAACATAATGTTTGGAGGCTGAGTCAGCACTCTGCAGGATGACCGAATGCTCCGGTCAGTTATACCCACCACTGTGTTAGAGAGAGCCATTAGGCTCTGACCGGACTCTGACCAGCGTCCGGTCAGCACTGTCCGGACGTGTCCGGTCAAGAAAAACCCTCTCTGGAACCTTACTGATGTTGACCGGATGCTGATACCCAAAGTCCGGTCACTTCACTGTTCAACGTTCGGTCAGGTACTGGATTCTAACTAGCGTCCGGTCGTCACCCACCGGACGCGTCCGGTCACAAAAACACCTCTCCAGAACCTCTCTGGAGTTGACCGAACACAGATACCCAGCGTCCGGTTCACTTCCACTCTGCGTCCGGTCAGTACCAGACGACTTTAATTGATCAAATGAACTAACCAACTCACCCTCTAGCATCCGGACACAACCAAACCAGCGTTCGGTCAATCATTTGACCCTCCATTCACTTCCAACTCGAAATCTTATGTGAATGAAGTTTACTCCAATTGATCTTAGGGATATTTCTGAGCTACCTAGTGCTAGGTTTGACAAGTGTGCACCACACCTAACCCACTAGACTTATCTAGGTCAAGCTACTAGTCCATACCCCCTTAATAGTATGGCCAAAGGAAAAACAAAGTCCTAAACTACTCTAAGTGTCTCTCCAACATCAAAGCGACACTTAGAACTAGTCCAAATCCTTAACCTTGTCATCCATCCTTTGAAAACCGAAATAATTTCCATCGGCAGGGCATGACAACCATGATTTCCCAATCAATTACCATTACCATGACCAAGCTCAAATTGCCTCTGCAAAACACACGTCGATCATAGTAATCTCGTGTTGTCATTAATCACGAAACCCAACTAGGGACCTAGATGCTTTCAATCTCCCCTTTTTAGTGATTGATGACAACACAACCTCAGTATGTAGAAGAGATGAGTGAGGTTTTCAACATGCTTGGTTCATATAAGCTTTTAATAATAAGAGCAAAGGGTTAGACATGCTTATATGACCCAAGCCAACATGGTGTACTCAATAGGTATGAATTAAGCATGAGTACATGAAGTAAAGCTCATTTGAATCAGAGTAAAACGCAGAAGCAAAGCAAATGAGCATAACCAAGTGACATGACATATATATATATCAATGTATAGAGCAGACATGTCACATAAGTCTCACCATCACATGTAAATAAAACAATGCATGTAAGTAAGCGTGAATGCATGAAGTATCACAGACAAAAGAAATGAATCACACGCTCCCCCTAGATCTAACGCTCCTCTAGATCTAACATACTCGCTCCCTCTCCCCCTTTGCCATTAAGCACCAAAACCTAAGGGTCGGACGGTGGGGACAGAGCAATCGAGTCAAATTTGAGGTCTTTGTGAGAGATCTGGAACCGAAAGTTGCATCATCCTCGACCCTAAACTCGAAAGCGGTCTCGACCCTCTGTCATTAAGAAGTGAAAGTGAAGCGATGCAGGTGCGCTTTCGATGGCTGGCATGGCCTGTGACTCTAAAGGTATCACTATAGGAAGGGAGCCACATCTGCCTCTGTCGCTGTCGCTGAAACCTCAAGTGTAGGAGTGGTATGCAGAGGTGGCTCGAATGATGCAACAGATTGACGGGATCATCTTAGTAGTCCCAATAATAGGAGCAGCTATGGTAGGGATAGGGACTCGAGAATCTCTGGAGGTGTAGGCTACCCTATAATCTCACTGAAGGTAGCACTGAGACTCCTAGAGACTAGGGTATCCGCCACTAATGCTGAAGAAGTTTGAGTCGGAGTGAAGCCCATAACAATCGGGGTAAAAGTCACGGACCACAGGCTGTCCACTCGATGAAGCAAACCAATGAAACACCTACTCTGTAGGTGAGGCAAACTAAGAGTGGTGTCTCGACTTGGAGGCCCCTTTGGGCTATCTGACTAGAGTCATGCTGCAGTGGTGGTAGCAGGTGGCCTATCTAAAAAGTAGACTCTCGAGGATCAGCCCGATAGTAGTGAATACGTCTTTGCATGAAGCCAAGTAAAGGCTCTTTGAATCATGAGCTGCTACTCTTTGCATGGCACTCTGCTTCTCGCTTTGAAACTCATCCTGTCATGCCTGAACCTAAGCAAGTGCAGCGGCGGTCTCCTGTGCCTAGTGTGCCTGGTCCTATCTCATCCTCTCAAGTACAGCTATTAGTGATGGGTCTATCTACGGTGGCTATGGTGGAGTGAGCTGGAGCCACCAGACCTCTTTGTCGTGTGGATGAGGTGCCATCTCAGAGAATCGGCCGATAGTCATCGTCCCGAGCTATCACTCGGATCGCTCTCGACCTCATCCTCCTACTATGCATCAGGCTCCTCCTCTGTCGCAGTGATGCCCCGGATGATCTCATCTTGCTGAGCTGCTGCCTCTGGTACCTCTAGGCGATGACTCGGCTGGTGAGGTGTCCTCGCACAACTGTGACGTAGCATCTAGCTCATGTCATACTGTGGAAACTCAGTAGTAGCACATGTCCACTCTACCAAGGTCTCTGGGGACTTCTGTGTAATTGCCTTTCTGATTAGGAAAGTGATCCAATGAGCATAAAGCAGCTGACGATGACCTCTAAATCCCTCTACTAGTGTGTCCTCCATCTCTGAAAGCATCACTTCCCAAATGTCAAAAGCAGTCTGAGACACAAGGTGATACACTAGCCACAGCTGAATGTGAGTCAGGCCCTCGCGGTAGCCCATCCTCGGAAGCAGAGTCCTCCTCATAATAGCATCAAGAAGCCGAGCTGTAGGTGTAAGATCATGTGGTGTCCTGCTCGACCCCTCGCCAAATGGCTCTGTGAAGCACAGTCTGACAAGATCTGTAGGTGGCACAAGTCCGCCATGAGGGCGTCTCGGAGGCTCTGTCTGTCCATAGCATACCTCATGAAGGCGAATAAGCAACTCTGGAATCCTCAGTATCTCTCTGACCCTTGAGTTCTGGAGCCTATAGTCACGACCTCTAAAAGCAAAGTGAATAAATCTGTGCCTTGGGTCAATCCAAAGAGAGGAGTAGAACTCATGAACCCATGACGGAACAAAATGACTAGCCCGTCTAAGAAGATCTGTCAAGCCTAGCAGATAAGAAAGGTGAGGACGGATCTGCTCGTTGGCAGCTACAACAAGAGACTCTAAGGAGCAGACTCTCTGAGATCTAAAGGCAACACCATTGTTAAGATATGCATTATAGAAATCCACCTGCAACACAGTATAGAAGTTCTCTGAGGCACGCTCATCCCGCCTCGGTGGAAACCAATCCTCAAATTGTACGAACCATAGCTATTGCACCTGTCTGGCTGTGGCTGCCCTCAGGTCAAGGTGAACCACCAGAGGCGGACCCTATGGTCTAGGAGGTGGACGAGAGACCCTCCTCTATGTCTTAGGCCTCGGTGACACCTAAGTGTGTGTGCGACCGAAGCATCGAAGCTGAGGTTGTGTTGCCTACTCTGTCTCCTTAACCTACTCTCCTTGCTGAGTGCCCTCTGTCTCCTCTACTGACTGTGTCTGCTGCTCAGTCTCCCCCTGAGTCTGACTCTCCTCTAAAGAGACACGCCGTCCTCCAAGCATGATAGTCCCAGGTGGACTACCAAGACTAGTCTCAAAGCTCTCGATGGCGGCTCTCTGTCTTTGGTGACAACCGATCACCTATCTGAACCCTACTCCTAGATCCACCTCTCTCGGCTCATGTGTGTGGCGTGCCGCCTCTGCTTGCTCTCTCTGTCTCGACATCAGCAAACTTGCGCTTCATCGTTGTAGTCTTTTTCGCCTTTCCTTTTTCCTAAGCAGTCAGGCGAGGCAGAGGCCTTGGATCCTCATCACCGGGACCACCTCCGTCATTCTTGCAACGTACCATCTCTAAAGCGGGCGAGAATTACTACCGGCCCGACACTCATGAGGCTTGGCCTCAATCTATACTCATGGGCTTGGCCCCAAGTTTCTTGACCGCCCGCCAAATCAATTACAAGAGCACCAACTCACTGCACGATAGAATAGATAGGAAATATAAAAATCACTATATTTATCTAAAGGTAAGAAACCCTAAGAAGCAAGCAGTAGATGAGAAAATAAAATCGATGGCTTGCTACCGATTAAATCAACGATCGGTGACCAACAAGCAAAGGAGAGGATCACGGGGTGCCACCGAAATTGGCAAAGTTATGCCTAGGGCTAGGGTTTGGCGTCACAAAGCGGTGCGGTGGCATGAAACCGTACGGCGGCCAGAAAGCACGGCGGTGTAATGCTGGCGTGGGCGTAGGCGCGGTGAGGCAGGTGATGGCTCTGGTGCACGGCGCGGAGCTCGGCAATATTGGTGGAGGCCAGCGCGCATGCAGAGGAGAAAGCCTTGGCGCTAGCGAACGCAGCGGCGCAAAGCGGGTGTGGCTAGGGCAAGCGCGGGTGCGGGCGAGGTAGGCGCAGGTGTGGCGAAGCAGTGGAGGCACATTAGCAGGTGCGGTGATGGCACAGCAGCGCTACGGCGAATGTAGGCATGAGAGCGGGCGGCGCGGATGACCTAGATGCGGACGAGATGAAAAGCAGAGGAAACACGATTTAAGGTGGCCCCACGTGATAGATAAGGAAAGAAAAGAATCTGGATCCACTCGGATTTCAAGCGGCCGGATGCACCGGTGACAATGACCGGACGGCGCCACGGAGTCCGGTCGACAACAGAGAGGTCCAAAATCCCTCAAATTGTGACCGGACGCGTCTAGTCCCTCATGATAAGATGCTCAACGAGTCCGGTCGACCACGACATCTTCTTCTTCTTTTCACCGGACGCTTGAGGCCATCTTTACACCAAAGCGTAGCCACACGAGTCCGGTCGACAAGAGAGAGGTCCAAAACTCCTCAAGTCATGACCGAGCGCGTATACGATGCCTCGTGATCGGGGCGCACCATAGAGTCTGGTCGATCTTGACATTGTCTTCTTTGTTGGACCGGACGCAGGATCATCTTCACACCGGACTATTTGGAAGAACAACGTGCAGCGTCTAGTCACCATTTTTAGCAAATCTTGAGTTCCTTCACACTGCTTGCCTTTTCCCAATCAAGTCCCAACTTCAATAAGACGCAAATAAACACCAATTGGGACTGATGTGAGAGACCTCTCTCAAACTCTTAAATTTTTCAAAGTATTTTCCTTAGGCTATAATTCTTTTTAAGAAAATATGCAATAAAAGAGGTGAGAAGCATCATGTGACCACACAAGAGGGTTTTATGATCAATAGGAGCTTCAAATGCTCCCTCTATTTGTGAACAAACACAACGAGTGCTCAAAAGATAACCGAAAAGAAACAACAAAGCAACACACATGCACGTGCAATGCAATACTTGAAAGTAAATCTAGTTGCTTGTCAAGTTTGATCTAAGGTTAAGCTTCTTCACACGCTTTTAAGCGGTTATCTTAACCATGTTAGATAAGCCCTATGTGCATTACCAAAATTAAACATGTTTTATATTACAATGCAATGCGGGACAACACAAGCTCATTTTTAGTGAAGTTACTAAAGTCAAGCACGTTGAGCTCATTCCTCAACCGACAAAATGTAGCCTCATCTAGTGGTTTAGTGAAGATATCCGTCAATTGATCCTCGGTCCTTACACCTTATAGTGATATATCATTTTTAGCAACATGATCTCTAAGAAAGTGATGGCGGTTAACTATGTGCTTGAGTGCGAGAGTGTTGAACCAAATTATTAGCAAGTTTTACTGGTAGCTCTCATTGTCACATAAAAAGAGGCACCTTTTCTAGAACTACACCATAGTCTAGCAAAGTTTGCTTCATGTAAAAATTTGTGCACAACAAGCACCCGCGGCAGTGTATTCCGACTCGACGGTGGACAAAGCCACACTATTTTGCTTCTTGGAGGTCCAAGACACTAGTGATCTATCAAGCAAATGGCACCCTCTGGATGTGCTTTTTCTATCATTTTTGTAACCGGCATAATCCGAATCAGAATAGCCAACTAGTTGAAATCTAGCTCCTTTGGGATACAAAAGACTAATGCTTGGTCTGTGCTTAAGGTACCTAAGGATTCTTTTAACGGCAACCATGTGAGCCTCCTTAGGATTAGCTTGAAATCTAGCACACATACACACACTAAACATGATGTCGGGCCTAGATGCAGTCAAATATAATAAACTACCAATCATAGAACGGTAGAGAGTTTGATCAACCGATTTACCTCCCTCATTTAGGTCGAGATGTCCATTAGATGGCATTGGTGTCTTGATTGGCTTACATTCATCCATTTTGAACCTCTTGAGAAGGTCCTTGGTATATTTTTCTTGAGAGATGAAAATTCCCTCTCTCATTTGCTTGACTTGAAAACCAAGAAAGAATGTAAGCTCTCCAATCATAGACATCTCGAACTCCTTTGACATTAATTCACCAAATTCTTTGCAATAGTCTTCATTTGATGAGGCAAATATGATATCATCAATATATACTTGACAAATGAAGATTTCTCCTTCAAGCTTCTTGGTGAATAGTGTGGTATCGACCTTCCTAATGGTAAAGCCCTTCTCAATGAGAAAATCCCGAAGACGCTCATATCAAGCTCTTGGAGCTTGCTTAAGCCCATATAGCGCCTTGGACAACCTATAGACATGATTAGGATATCTAGGGTCTTCAAACCTGGGAGGTTGATCACCATAGACTAGTTCATTTATGAAACCATTTAAAAAATGCACTTTTAACATCCATTTGATATAATTTCATTTCATGATGCGATGCATATGCAAGGAGGATACGAATGGCTTCAAGTCTTGCAACCGGTGCAAATGTCTCTCCAAAATCCAACCCTTCAACTTGAGAGAACCCCTTTGCAACTAGTCTTGCCTTGTTCTTCACAACAATGCTTTGATCATCTTGCTTGTTGCGGAACACCCACTTTGTTCCAATGACTCTTGAACCTTATGGTCGCTCTTCAAGTGTCCAAACTTCATTGCTGGTGAAGTTGTTCAACTCTTCATCCATGGCATTTATCCAATCCAGATCTTGAAAAGCTTCTTCTACATTCTTAGGTTCAATGCAAGAAATAAATGAATGATGTTTAATAAATAAAGCAAGTTTTTGAGAGTGAGTCATTACACCCTTTGAAGGACTCCCTATGATGAGATCTTGTGGATGTGCTTGTAGTAAGGGTGAATTTCTTCTATCAACCACTTGAGGGGGGGAGGTTGTGGAGCATCAACATCTTGAGCTTGTGCCACCATTTGATCATGAGAGACATGAGTATATTCATTTTCTACTCTCACATCTTTATCATCATCTTGTGACACATTTGATGAAGAAGGTGGATCAATCACTTGTACATCATCTTCATCATCTTTGGGCTTGATGTCTCCAACCGAAATGTTCTTCATGGCCTCCCTCAATGGTTCATCACCTACATCATCAAGATTCTCATGTGCTCCTTGAGAGCCGTTAGATTCATCAAATTCCACATCATATGTTTCTTCAACCAAGTCGGTGGCATGATTAAATACTCGATATGCTTTGGATTTTGATGAGTAACCAACAAGAAAGCCAATATCACAATGTCTTTGAAACTTCCCTAGGTGTTGCCGCTTCTTGTAGATGTAGCATTTGCAACCAAACACCCGAAAGAATGATACATCCGGCTTCTTTTCATTGAGTAACTCATAAGGGGCCTTGCTAAGAAACTTTTGAAGAAATAGACGATTGGTTGCATAACATGCGGTGTTGATAGCTTTCGCCCATAGAGCTTCGGGTGTATTGTACTCATCAAGCATTGTTCTTGCAAGTGTGATAAATGTCCAGTTCTTTCTCTCTACTACACCATTTTGTTGAGGAGTGTATGTTGCGGAGACCTCATGCCTGATCCCAACTTCATCACAATATGCTTCAATGTTTATGTTATCAAATTCTTTTTCATTGTCACTTCTTATCTTCTTGAGCTTCACATCAAATTCATGTTGTGCTCTCTTGGCAAACTTTTGAAACTTGCAGACCACTTGGTCTTGTCATGAAGGAAGAACACCCAAGTATATCTAGAGTAGTCATCAACTATCACAAGACAATAGACATTTCCTCCCAAACTCTTGTAAGTTGTTGGTCCAAATAGGTCCATGTGAAGAAGATCTAGCACTCTTGTTGTTGACATGTAAGCTTTTGTTGGATGAGTGTTTGTAACTTGCTTGCCCGGCTTGACATGCACTACAAAGCTTGTCCTTCTCAAATTTCACATCCTTCAAATATCTCACCAATTCATTCTTCATTAGCTTCTTGAGTGAGCTTATACCAACATGTGCAAGTCTTCTATGCCATAGCCACCCAAGTGATGTTTTGGTGAATAAGCATGTCTTCAAGTTTGCATCTTCGGAGGTGAAATCCACTAGATATAGGTTGTTGTATCTAAATCCTTGAATATAACTTGATCATCATCTTTCTTTGATACAACCACTTCTTTCTCGGTAAACAAGCGTTGAAAGCCAAGATCACATAATTGACCAACGGATAGCAAGTTAAAACTCAAAGAAGCAACATATAGCACAATTGATATTGAATGATCATTTGATATTACAACTTTGCCCAATCCTTGAACTTTGCCCTTTGAATTATCACCAAATGTAATCCTTTCTTGACCATCTACTTATTCATCTAGTGAGGTGAACATACAAAGATCTCCGGTCATATGTTGAGTGCAACCACTATCAATAACCCAATAACTTTCACCGGTCTTATAGTTCACCTACACACAAGAGATCAAACTTGTTGTTTAGGGATCCAAACTTGATGGGGGCCCTTGACTTTCTCAACTAGTGACTTTGCAACCCAAATTTGCTTAGGCCTATTCAATGGTTTTATTTTCCAAAATATTTGAAGATTTAATTACATTGTCTACAATGTGAGTAACAGAAAGTGTGATTTTCTAAAAGCTTTTGAAATAATTTAATTTGGTTGTTGCATTTATGCTGGTTGCATTTGTGTTTATGTGTGAAAAACGATCTGAAACATGTTTATGACTCAATTATCTCTCTAGGAAATTTTCCAACTTTTTCTAGAATTTAATACCTTCTTCCTTGAGCTTAATCTGTTGGATAGATCGACAATTGTGTAACACCCTAGGTGTTAGCCATGCATAACTTGACTTGCATAACATGAGCATGATCATCAAGCATTCATAAATAAGCATTTACAATTGAAACATTGGATTGAAACATCTGCAACATTTGCTTGTTATCGCATGTTTCGTTGAACGTATGCAACTTTTCTCATTATTTCATGTTTCCATGTGTTATTGCATATGATCATGAGTGTATACATGTAGATGGTTGATTTGAGTCACAAAAATATATTGGCAACACTTAGGTTAGCAAATGGAACATAGTTCATGAATGTCATTTTCCATGATCAAGCCTTAAGTCATATTTCATGTGATTACACTAAATAGCTCTATGAGTGACTAATGCGTGAAATGATTGAATGACCTTGCAAATTGCTTAAACATGGTTAGAGTGTCATTATGAACAACTTTGATATTCATGGTTAGGGGTAATTAGGTCATTAAGCCATGATTTGAAGTGTATCATCATTTGAATGTGACATGTTTGACCAAATTTGAACTAGGTGTTAGAGACCTTGCATGGAGGAGATCACTTAAGCAAAGTTGTAGTATTTGCTATAAGGAACAACTTTTATTTTTGGGTTATTAACTGATTTATCTTCTAACATGCTTGAATTGATCTCACAAGAATCAGCAAAATCAACATTTCAACACTAATGAAATTTTCTAAGTCTTTGTTCGATGAGAAAGCTGACAAACCCATCTTGGTGATGACATTTACTCGAATTGATTTGAATTTGAACATGATTCCTTAACCAAAGTTGTAGCTGGTACATAGGGCTATCATTGTTGTTAAGATAGTTTTCGCTTTGGAGCCACGGTTTAGCGATTACATCAACATGAAAACCAATTTATTAGGCGCCCCTTCGATTTCTGAATCAAGCGATCGGCGCCCGTTGGTGGCGGCCAAGCATCGAAGAGCCAGCCGCGCGTGGAGGTCACGTTGGCGCGCGTCACCGTTACCACGACCATGCCGAGCCACGACGCGCCCCTGAGCCGGCATTACCACCCGGCACCGCCCGCCCTGTCCGCGCCCTCGATTTCGATTCCCAGCTCCTCCTTTGCCGTCCACTCGCCGCGGCGTTGCTGCTGCGGCGGCGAGAGCTCGCCATCACCGTTGAAGGCGCCGGCTAAGCGCCTAGCTCCTCTATCACCACCGCAGCCCTCCACCGCCTCCCGGCACCCCATTGCTTCTCCGGTGCCGCTACACGGTGCTCGGTAAGCTCGGCGCCATACAAATCCTCGCTAGAAGCATCACCCTGAGCCCCGTCACCGTGGCGGGGCGCCACCGTCGCCTCTCTCGGGCGTTAGCTAAGCGCGTTGAGTTCATTTTGGGTAGTATATGCTCGTCCGAGCTAGAGCTTGCCATGCCGTGGCCTCCTCCGGGCGTGCGCGTAGCCGTCGTTCCGCCCGCCGTGCCGCCATAGTAAATCGCCGTAGCCGCTAGCTCCGGCGAGAAGGCCACCTGCGTAGCTCAATCGATGCGCAGAGTCACGTAGATCATCGTGATGTGATGATGTCACCGCCAAGCAAGTTAAATCGTCGTGAGCTTTGGCCGCTCCACCGTGAAGCAGCGTAGCGACTACATTCTTGTCTCACTGACATGTGGGGTCCTCGACCAACGGGTCCCACCGGTCGGCGACTCTATATTTCAAAGCTAGGTCATTTGATTCTAGATTTTGAATTGTTTTGTGATTTTATATCTCCAGTTTGGTAGCTTCAAAATTGTGCAATAAATTGTGTAGTGTTCCTTAGGAAGTGTAGTATTTAGGAAAAATATATTCTTGACACTTACAGTAGAAATTTTGGAAGATTTAAATAGAGATTTGAAATGTGTTTTTGAATACATGCAAACTTGTTTATTTTATATCTAGAGTTCCTGTGCTCCAAAAATTATGAAATTTTTGTGGTAAGCTAATCTTGATATGTATGAGCTCTGGTAAAATTTGAAGATCAGTGCATGCATAGATTTATAGTTATAGATTTTCCTTTTATAATTAGGAGATCCTTGTATGAATTTTTATAAATTATTTATGAATCCAATATTCATGAAATTTGTGGGAGGATATCCTAGTACCATATGTATGCTAATAAAATATAAAATTTGTTGCTTGACACTTTTCAATAGGGTTTTCTATTTATGCTATTTCAAGCCTTGTTGCCTTGTCATTTTGTATAGGATGTTTTACTTGGTAAAATGGCATGAAACTTTTGAGTGGTCTATTGATAGCACTAGTAAGCCACTGTAATTTTCTGAAAATTTATGATGCACATTTGGTATATGTTTATTATTTAACCTATGTATCTAAATAAAATAATAAAGGCATATAAAGAAATAGTTTGGACTTCACCATTATATTTTCTTGAGGGTATTTGGTGTGCTTAAACTGGTAGTAAACTTTGTGTTGTCAAACTATGAATGATTACATGAAGTAGAAGTATTGTTACATTGTAATGCTAATTAGAATAGTTTCGGACAGATTCTGGAGTTTGATAAGTTGCATGATAAAAATGATGTTTGCTGTAAAATAGTTAATAACAAAGTTGTAGATAACTTCATCATATGTCTTGTGTTAAATTTCAGGACCATAGGTTAAGCGGTTTAGGAGTTACAACTGTTTAAAGTTAGCCTTTCCGAATTTGCTTGTTCTCGGGATTTACGACGTAATATTTGGATTGATCTTTGTGTTTTTGTGTGTAGTGAATGATTTGTAAATGTGTTTGATTAAGTAATCAAGAAGGGATATGCACCTACTCGGTAAAATATGATGCATTTGTTAACACCATCTTGTTAAGAATACTTATCTGAATGCATTCATCATGTGTCATCGTCTTATACTTGTACGCATGTATGCATTCGCAATACCTTATGCCATATTCATGCATCTAGGATCGGGGGAAGAAATAACGTTCTTTGGAATTCGACGAAGTAGAGGAAGGGGACCGCGGAAGAATCCTCAAATTTTGCAGCTCCGAAGGCGTGGAGCGAGAATCTGAAGAACTTCAGGAGTGTCACGACCATCGCCCTACTTTCTTTCTGCGAGGCAAGCCCCGGAGCATTCTAAGTCTCCCAGTATTTTTCAAATGATTACTTAAGTATTTATGATTGATGCATTATGTTATAAGAGTTGAATGGAACCACTTGATGTATATAAATTCCTTGTCCAGCTATTATACCTTTAACGGTATAGGTCCAAGATCGAATATATGCTTAGCCATGCTTAGACCCGGTAGAAGTCGGGTGATTTCTGTCACTGCGAGATATAGGTGGATACCGGAACACTGATTGGCTATATTTGCTATCGTGGAAAAGAACCATGGGTTAATGTAAATGGAGATCGGGCGGGATGTCGATAGAGAAACAGCGAGGACATGGAGGTCTTGGGTGTGGATCTATCCCGTGCACATGTCGATTAAGGACCGTCACCGTTGTTGGTGCTTCGATAAGATTGAGCATGCCTATCACTTAGGCGGCGAGATAACTCGTTCCGACCACGAAGCGAGTAGCTCAACTCGGGCCAGGACCCGTTCATTGTGCGCTCCTTGCGAGGGACGATCGGGCCGAGACCAAGGGCGAGCTAGGCACGAGCGTCACGGCATCTGGTGTCCCAGTTAATGGCGGTCTGATCTGGACCAGCGAAATGTGTACACTGAGTTGTACCAAAGGTGACCTAAAGGCGCCCTTGCAGCGGTATGCACAGGTTTGTGTTAGGAATAAATTTTCAGGTGGTTGAAATCGATTGAATCGCCCGTCTCTCGGATAGTGAGAAACTTAGCTAGTCCCAACATCGTAGTAACTATGTTATGGAACATGATGGTTCGGATGAATATGAAATTGCAATACCACATGTTTGTACAGGATAGTTGCTAATCTAGAGATGGATAGTTATAATTAACTTTGATATTGGAACCATAATTGTATAGCTAAGTTAATCGCTTTTATGCAAAATATTGTCAAGCTATCCCCACTTATATAGCATTGCATAATCCTTGGAGTCATTTTATTTACGGTTTTCAACAGGTAAGTCTAGTGAGTACCTTCTGCATTACTCGGGGTTTTATTCCTATGTTGCGAGATGGCCTTTGTGTGTCATGGTTATTGCAAAAGTTGCTTTTATCCCAGTTGTGGATGAGGAGTAAGCCTTGGGCGGGCTTCTTATTAATCCTTCTACATGCTTTTGTGGATCGTGATCATTATCTTGAGTACTTGTACTAAACTATATTGGAAACTTTACTTTCAAATTTAATTTGCTTCGCTTTTATCTATCAAACTCGGTTTGTAATAACTTTCATTCATACTCTCATGATGAAAATGTATCTGTGAACTTTATGTAATATGTGGCATGTATGTTGAATTATATACGATCTTGGTTGTTGTAAATCGTTTATTGAGACCCGATCGTGGTACTCTCGACGGACTCTTAGGGTTTATATGGGTTCAGTATAGCGGTCGACCGCTTGTGGAGCGTCATTGTACTTGTACTCTTATAAATTGGTCGGTTTTACGACAAATTGCTTGCCCAATTTTGGTGTCTCGTATTTTTGGTAAAAAGTGAGATATTAGACTCTATAACTTGTAGTTAATTGGTGTACATAGGGGCCGAATGGATGGACGGACGGATAGATAGATGAATCTGAGCAGATGAGGACATAGGTAGATAGATAGATAGATAGATAGATGTGTTGCCAACAAATCCGAAGAGGCACGAGGTGTCAGAGGGATCCTTACACTCCACAGGTCTTAGTTTGTTAGGTCGAGCGAATATTGTTGTCCGAAACTTGCGAGGCTTAGTTGGTTATGTTATGTCGAACTTATGTGAACCAATGAAAAAAGTTATGTGGCGACTTGTCAACTTGCGCACGAACTTCATTTATTTGCTTCATATTACGTTCGTTTCAATGCGTCCATGGCGAGACTGCTTGAGATTAACTAACAACTAGGGCTGGTAGTCTGACGTATCTCGCTTTGCCGATTAGCGGCGTCTTGACCCCGATACTCCCGAGCTTGGTCATCGTCGCCACGAAATCGCCGGGAAGAAGGCACCACGGTTGGACGTCGCAAGAGTTGATCGATCTTAGCAACCTCATGTCGGACTGGAGCACCTGGTCGGAGCCCACCGACGAGGGGTCGAGGAAAGCGTTGGGGTCGGAGCTGCAGGTGCCGTCAACGGCTGCTTGCCGGGGTCCCGCAGTCGGCTTCGCTGCCGATCTCTTCGACAAACAGCGATCGATCGCCTCATGCGCGTCCGAGTCTCGCGCGCCACGCAGCGCGGCAGTGGGACGCCGTGATCGGTGGTGCGGCAGACCCGGCCACGTCACGGTCGGCTGGCTTCGGTTAAATATACGTCATCCTCTGCCGCGCCACCATGCGTGGCGCGGCATTAAGCATTCACCGCGCCATGGCAATAGGGCGGCGACCAAAGTGTTAGTTTTGAAAAAAAAAGTGTTAGATTTAAAATTAGTTTTAAAAAGTGTTAAAATTTAAAAATCGTGGTGCCAATCACGGCTACTCAGCGGCGACCAAGGATGCCAAGGCCAATGAGCACGTACTCAGAATATAACTGATAAGCGTGCATCCCTGCTCCACGGTAGCCTTACGGAAGAGATGGTGCGATCAAGAGTATAAAATGGAACCCTTGTTTGCCGCCCGATTTTCATGGATTGTCGTTGTATTCACCTAATTATTGTGTTTTATAATACTCGAACGGGGCTTGGGGTCTGCGGCGATGTTCCTGGCAGTCTGAACTGTAGATGCGGCCCGAATATGAGTATGTACCATCTGCCTTTGTTCGCATGAGATGTCATAGTAAGTTCTGCCTGTCTTGTTCGCTGTTTGGCTGGGGTACCTGATTAGGATGTTTTGTTGGATTTAGCAGCCAGAAACATGGAACATAGTCAATGCCCTGGAAAGAGTGGATGTTCCCGCCTCCACGCCATAAACAACAATATCCTAAGTTTTCGTTCTCCCTTCCATGTTTCCGCCTCCTTTGTGGGAACATGGCCGCTAAAGATGGATAATAACTGAATGGTTGGCTAGCCACCATCTTGTCGTGGTGGCATTCTACTCAAATTATATGATGTTTGGTGATCCATTCCATCATGAATAGGGAAAGGAGTAACCTGTATGTTAAGTTGATATTTGGTGATTGTTGATTCATTCCATCTGGCATTATGGTAACTGTGAACTGATCATAGATTAGTTGGTTGGGTTTCTTGTGGTAGAACCTGTCCACCTGGTTTAAGTCCTAAATGCATGGTTCAAGTCCCTCGACATGCCGACGGGTGCTAAATGTTTTCTGGATTTATTCTAAGATTTGCCACGCTATGCTTTCAAGGTAGTAGTAGTGGCGAAGCCCGAGTTCACTACTAGCCTGGGCGAGATATAACTAGTGGCGGCCCATGGCGCACTTTCTCTACTATATTTTTGTATGACAAAAGCTTAACAACCATCCGGGATGCTATACCTCCATTTGAAAAAACCATAAGACGACGTAGAATTTTTTATAAAACAAGATTTGTTATACGTTCAAATACACCTATATCTAAAAAACATAGTAAAAGTAATGTATTAAAATATCTAAAAATATTTTATAATTTGAAGCAGATGGAGTAGATGGCAACATTGGCTGGCTGGCTCATGCATTCAATGGATTAGTGAGGGGCCAATATCTTATAATTTGAAACAATGGCTCATGCATT